>JAMQGT020014810.1:0-15111 GCA_024447675.2 Pterophyllum scalare | reverse complement strand
TGTATCTGGGCCCAGGAGGTCTCAGAGCAGTACTTTCATCTCAAGACTTTCACTTCCTGCTCGAAAAATAAAATAATAATTCAGCATTTTTTGTCTTGTTTTGGTGTGAGGGACGGTATGAAGCCTGATGACTATTGTTGGAAAATAAAAAATTATTTCAAGTCTGACTTCTGCAAGAAGTTTTGGTGCAGGACATTACAAGATTTGTTCTAGCCGGAGGTTCCAGGTCATCTTTGTGTTCCTTCAGCAAAGTGAGAATAATAAACACACTCAGTATGTTCTGGTCATGTCTTCCTCTGGCATTAAATGAACTAACATGAGTGGAGGAAATTCTCTATCTTCAACCAGAGGCCCTCTGATTGTACCCTCAACTATCACAGCCACACCCAAGGCACTGATTATTTATTACTGTTAAAACATTAGCAGTACATTTACTAACAAACCTCAATAAATCATATTATATGATTAATTTAAATTCTCTCCTCCTTAAACGTTACCATCTGAATGGGAATCTTATACAGATACAGTGGATATAAAAAATGTATTCAACCCTGTTAAAATGCCAGATTTTGGTGATTAAATAAATGAGCCCACAATAAATAATTTCAAAACTTTTATCACTATTCATGTGATTTATAAACTGTACAGTTCAACTGTACAGAATATAGGATCACATGATAATATACATCATAACATCTGTTAGGGGAAAAATATATAAAGATAAAAGATGTGCAATAAGAAGGTTGTAGACGTGTGTACAGCTCTTAAACTCATACATACTGTACTGAAACAGCTTTCGCTTTAACCACAGCATTCAGTTCCCCTCTCTTGGGTAGGAGTCTGTCAACACGGCTCTTCTTGCCTTGGCAGTATCTTCCCACTGTTCCTCGTACAAAGCTTTGCTCCAGATATGTCAGATTGTGATGTCATCTCCCATGCACTGTTTTCTTCAGCTCCACCCCCACAGACTTTCTGTTACATTAAGGTCTGGGCTCTGGCTCTGGACGATTCTTTTGTGAAGCCATTTTGTTGTTTTGGATGCATGCTTGGCGTTATTTTAAAGGTGAAGTTGCATTTCTTTCATCTTCAGCTTTCTAGCTGCCTCTGAAGATTTTTAGCCAAAAGTGACTGTTATTTGGAAGTGCTCATAATTCCCACCACTTTGTATAAGGATGGTGTTCCAGCTGAAGAAACAGCACCCCAAAGCACGAGAAACTAGCCACCGCCACACCTTTCACCTTGGGCATGGCATTCTCTTTTGCTGATGCAAAATGTGGTTTTTGCATCAGACTGTACTTTTCTTTGGAATTGTGTCCAAAACGTTCAACCTTGGTCTCATCAGACCACAAAACATTTTCCCACATGTTTCCAGGACACTTGCTGTATTTCTTTGTCATCTCGTACATGTTTCTTGGAGACTCTTCCTCCACTGCCATCACTTTATGCAAACAGTGTACCTTTACATACCTATGAATTTGATTTTTATTTCATCTTACACTCCAGCTATAATGCATGCTGTGTATGCTGTGTACTGAATCTTATTGGCTGCAAAAGTGTATAGTGTTTTAATGTAAATGTGTGTATGTGTGTATTTACATATATTTCATGTATGATGGTGTTTTTCTAGTTTTTTATTTTTTTATTTCATCCTTCTTCTCTGTATTTGAGCTGCTGTAATGTGCAAATTTCCCCGTCCTGGGATCATTAAATTTTTATCTTATCTTACAAATTGCAGCTGGGCTTGGATGTTTTTCTTTGTCAGGAAAGTCTTCAGTCTCAGCCCACCCCATGGTCCAGACATACAGAGAATAGAAGGACTGAACATATCTACATTATTTTTTCAAATCCTCCCACCTTTAAACTTTACAGTGTGAAAGGGAATATCAGGATTTGGCAGAACTGGGTGGGTGTCACAGGTCAGCTGTGTGGCAGGCAGGAGATGGAACCAAAAATGCAGGACTCAGAAACAGGATGGAACTTAACTTCAACTTCATTGCTGAGAATAGGATTTACAGAAATGGACAGCAGCCCAAGCTAGGTAACAAGTCAAATACAGAGAGACGGAGGAGCACACTGTCGTGGTCCTGGGCCATTTTCCCAGTGTTTGATGTTTTTCTGAGATTCTCTTTCTTGTTGTATCTCTGCTGTCTTCCTGAAGTTTGCTTACAGTTAGATTCTCACTTACACCTGCACCACAGGTGTCAACTTTGTAGTCCTGAGCTGTCTTTATAGCATCTTTGTGTCTGTCTTAGGGCATTTTGTGTCTTTGGAGTGCTTTTGTGTCTCTTTGAAATGACAGTGTTAAGTGTCTGTGCCTGTTTTGTGTCTTATTGTCATCATCTTGTGTGGTGCTGTTCTCGTTCTGTTGCCATTTTCACAGCACATCAGTTTTACTCTCTTTGCATTTCTTTTCATCCATCTCTTTCTCAGCCTTTTTTCATTTTTTAGCTTTGCTGTTTTTCATAGTAATTTTACATCTGTTTTCATCTCTTTGCTGTTTAATCATTTCTTCAATAAGTAATGCACTGCTCCACAAAGAAGCTCAAGGAAGAAAGTTACTGTACATGGATATCCTGGCTGACATGTCTTTAAATGTGAATAAATCTGTGGATGGAATAACAGACTCATTTACAGACCACTGGACCAGATTCTGTAAAGCAGACTCAGAACATCAGGAGATGTTAGAATTCCTTCAAAGGGCTTCCTCTATAATACTGAATGCATCAAACTGAGTCATGTTTACTGGCATACAGTGTTAGATCAGGTGTGGCCAACTCCAGGTCTCCAGAGTCAGTGTCCTGCAGGTTTTAGATGTGTCCGTGATCCATCACACCTGACTCAATTACCTCCTCAGTATGCAGTCAAGTTCTCCAGAGTCCTGCTAATGACTTCTATATGTGATTCAGGTGTGTTGGATTAGAGACACATCTAAAACCTGCAGGACACCGGCTCTCGAGGCTGGAGTTGGCCACCCCTGATGTAGATGATACATCACACATGCATCTCTTTGTACTTACTATATTCCCAGTTAACAAGCAGCTTTTTCAGTTGCTTATTAACACAATTGTCATCTGTGTCAGCTCGCCCTCTCTCTCTCTCTCTCTGCTCTCTCTCTCTCTCTCTCTCTCTCTCTCTCTCTCTCTCTCTCTCTCTCTCTCTCTCTCTCTCTCTCTCATAGTGTGTGTGTGGGTGCATCTCATCTTTGTTTACCTTTGTGCAGAGGTGGTCTCTCTTGGTTGCTCCACCCATTTGTCAAGTACTCACCTGAAGCAGATTACTCGATTACTCACCTGTTCCTCATGTTTGCTGATCAAGATGGGCTATTTAAGGCTGAAGGAGCTTCTCAGTTGTCACTGGATTGTTGTGTCAGAGTGAGGTATGAATGTTGGCTCCAGCCATGGATGGTCACGTCCTTGTGGATGAAGCTCTCTTCTCTGTGTACACCTTGCCTGCCTTGGACCTTTTAGAGCAACCGGTGTCAGTTTATGTGAGTCCACGGACACATCAGCAGCCCTCATCCTGCTAACAATTCCCATGCACTTCTTCACTGAACAAACCAAGGTCAGTTGTGACTAAAAGCTGGTTCTGTGTCTGATCCAGTGTTCAACAGTTTTTGTTCTTGGGAAATTCCACCATGAGCATGTTGAGGAATAATCTCAAAGGAATATAAGGTTACAGCTGGATGGTTATAGAATGGTGAAAGACATGTGTGTCTGTTCCTGGTCACTTTTCCTTGCCTTTGGCAGAAACTAAAGCCCAGAGCTCAAAGAAAGTGAACTTCAGAGCTGTCAGTTTAATTCAGTTTTACTGATATAACACCACATCACAACTCTGCTGCTCACAGAATGTGACTAAACTCACTAGTGTGCTTAATAATATGATGGTGGATGTTGTTGATGTGGATCTGCCACATATCCACAAGTTGATCTTGCTGTCTTTGACACTTTGCCCGGTATGTTCTCACTTTTCTGTGTTCTGTTGTCCTGTGTGGACCTGGACAACCCAATGAAACAACACATTACTAAGGTTTAAAAGAGTCTGTTAACATGGTGAAATGAAATGGCTGAAATGCTCCTTATGATACTGCACATGTTTTCATGTCCTGCTGTGGAGGTGGTCCACTTTAAATCTCACCTTCATTCAGACTTTCAAAATCTCTGGAGTGAATTCTAAAAGCTGGCAGTGACTCACTGCCCAAAACAAAGGCATAACCTGAGTGACACTGAACCCTTCACTTCATACTGATCATTTCAATAAAGCTAATCTTCATATGGAGAGCACTTTCCCAAGCCACTGTAACAAAGCACTTCACACAAATTAACTTCATAAGAAACAGCTTTGAAAATAGCAGTGTAACATTCAGATGTCACCTGTGGATTTAACATAAATGCTTAAAACATGTTTTATTACATTATGGCACATTTACACATCATGGGCCTGCAGCGTCTGCTTTCATTGAGTAAGGATGCTCCAGAGTATACTAAGCGAAAGCAGGTAAAAAGGAAGCACTGGATCACCTTTCCCTAATATTGGGCGAATTTGACTAGCTTTTATTATGACTGCCACACTTGTGATATGTTGACTTTCTGACCTATAAATATGGAAGTCTGTGCAGTGAAGGTGGACAGACCACCAGCTACAGTGGTCAAACTTTCTGCTAAAGCAGTTGATACAAGGTTTGATGAAAAGTGGGATGTTTTCAGAGGTACTACAATATCTTGATGGGTTCATTGATTTGTGTGATAAAATAAGGTGTATGCATGATTTAACAATTTTATTTCCACATGAGGAAAAAGAGAAACACAAAACCTGCTTTAAAGCAAAACTCATGGTAAATGATGGATTTATTGAAAATCTGAAAATGGGTCAAATCTAAACAAAAACATGTCTCAAAATGAAGGTACTGGTAATTTGAATGTTGATGGTGGTGGATCAAGGTTGTGTTGACATTGATCCTAATGATGGTGTTTTCAGTGTGGGTAACCATTCCAACAACTGTCATCAGTAATGGGTCAAGTACTGTTTCCTCTGCACAAATTAAAGCAGCAGCTGAAAGAGCTGCACTTGTTGCTTGAATGGCAGCTTTAAAGGAACAACTCATGTTAGAGACTGAGCTAGCAGCATCTACTGCTAAGTTGGTGGTTTTGCAGGCTTCAGGTGGCCAATGTTTCTTTCTGGCACCTACAGGTGGAATGAAGCCTTATTTTGAAAAAAAGGAGAAGAGGAAACTGACACTAATGCTCTTAATCCCCATGACAAAAGAATACAAGCCAGTAGCATGTGAAGTACCACAGCACTACAAACAGCACTGGCTGTCTGGGGCTCCTGGCCTTTGGCCATGGGTGCTCAGTCTGGAGTCTCTCCTTCCTCCTCTGGGGTGTGGGCGTAGGTCTTCTGAGCTCCTTGTGGGCTGTGAATGACCCGGGTCTCCTGGGTCTTTTAGCTGTTAGCCAGAGTCCAGGGGGTGTTGCTGAGGCTTTCACCCTCACTGCGTCCATTTCATGACAGAAACACACACACACACATTGAAACATAACACAGCCAGATTTTTTTGTTTGTGTGTGTCTCCAACTATGCTCGTGTGTATCTAGCTCTGTCCACTTATTTCTTCTGTTTTCTCCTTTTTTCTTCTCTCTTTTAACAAGAGGAGCCTATAGAGAACCTATAGAGCTCTTCTTTGAAAATCAAATATGTTTGGTACAACGACGCATTCGGATCATGATTCCATTTGCGAAAACTGCCAGACATGACAGGCTTAAAAAAATACACAGAACAGAGCCCTATTCCAGGAACATGTCACAGATTTATGAGTGCTGCTGCAGCTGTCAAAGTTTTAGTCAATTCCTCTGAAACATTTACTGTAGTTACTGTATGAAACTTTAGATTCAGAACACACTGATCGATGACTGCTCATTGATTGTGTTGTAAAAGCTCACTTATGGAAAAATGTCTGCAATTGGAGAAGATGTGAATGTTAGAGATCAACTGAAGTGATTTTAAGACTTGAAATGTGAACTTAATGGATTTAAAGTGTCTTAAATGTCAATATTTTTAATAGATCTGGTGTCTGTAATTCAGAGTATGAATCTTGACATATTTTCCACTGAAAATCACGTAAATCAGTGATCATCGGCTCTATAACGGATTTGAAAACTGGGTCTGAGTCCACCTGCACATCAAGAGGATCCAAACGGATCAGGGTCACAGGTTCTGACCAGATCCAGTTTAGGCTCCAGTCAATTTCCAGCTCATCATTATTCAATGGATTCATTTTCCCAACATGATCTGCATTCTATAATTGAAATGGCTCATACTCCCAAACCGGTTTATAGGTTTTAAATATTTAAAATCTATAAAGCTGAGACAATCATTATAACCTTTTGTCTTTTACTGGTAAAACTTTACATTCATTACAGACTTGTGGAGCAGCCCTGATACTTTCCAGCTAAATATGAAACTTTGACTGAACTCTGACCTTTGAGAGTAACTCAGTGAAACATTTCTGCTGTGGCTTTCAGAGAGCCGTCATCTATAAGTGAAGCTCAACTTAAATCAGATTAGAAATGCTTAAACCAGAAATATTCCAGTAGATTTTCTGTAAATCATTTTTATCAGTGAACTGACTCTGATCAGATGTTCTGAAACAGGAAGCTCAGAGTTGCCGATCTCAGAGTTGATCAACTCCAAGACTGTTTTTAAACTTTGCTGAATCTGCTTCCTGGAATAGGCCCCAGGTTCTCTTCATGCAGGTAACCAGTCAGTGTTAAAAACAGATGCTCAGCTGGTCTAAGATCAGCATCTCTTTCCCTTTTTAATCCCTTTTGACTTTTTTTGTTTCTCAGTAAAACAGCTGCAGGTTTCATTGTGCTCATTATATGGTAGTTTAGCCTTTGTACTGACAGATACAGAATCATTAATGATAATTCAGACTACTCTGCAGTCTGGATATTTGAAACAGAAACTATAACAAAGCTGAATGTCTTAAAAAGTTTGTGCTGAAATGGATCTCAACATAAATTTTGACTGATTAAAACTTTCACAAACAGTGTCATTTGGATTTAGCTCATATAAATTTTGCTTTCTTCTCTTTATTGTTTTGTTGAGTAAGAGCAGCAGCCTTGACTCTATAAAAACAATACGATTTGACTGGAACACTCATGAATTATATTTTAACATCAAATGTCTTAATATGAATTCCTACCCACATGTATACAAAGAAAGGAGGGACTGGTTTGTCTGCATTTACAAGATGAAAAGTAGTTTTAATGTTCATTACAAACTGAAAGAAACAACTGGGCCACACACAAACAGCTTTGGTTAACTTGGTGGACGTGGGCCGAGTATTTCAGCCAGATTTCAAACTGGTGAAGTGATATAACCAAAAGTTTGAATGTCAGCAGAATACTGAGAGAAAGTGGTTTGTCTTCTTATGAACTCATCTATGGTTAATTTTAGGTTAATATTGCTTTCCCGTCGTCACCACCACTGGGGTATCCCAGCTGCCACAGGGTGAGAGGCAGGGTAAATCAATTCAATTCAGTTTCATTTGTATAGTGCCAAATCACAACAAGTCACCTCAAGGTACTGTGTTTTGTAGGTAAAGACCCTACAATAATACAGAGAAAACCCAACAATCAAAACAACCCCCTATGAGCAACATTTGGTGACAGTGGGAAGGAAAACTCCCCTTTTAACAGGAAGAAACCTCCAGCAGAATCAGGCTCAGGGAGGGACAGTCATCTGCTGTGACTGCTTGGGACTGAGGGGAGACAGACAGGACAAAAGGCATGCTGTGAAAGAGAGACAGAGATTAATATCTAATGATTAAATGCAGCGTGGGTTATAAAAAGAGTAAAGAGACATGAATAATAAGAAACAGTGCTTCATAGGAACACCCCCCCAGTGGACTAGGCCTATAGCAGTGTGACCAAGGTGTCCATCTCCTGGTGGTTGGGAGCAATATACGGGCAGCTCTGGAAGTCGCTTCTCAGCTGCTCACCACAGTTCAGCTGTATCAGATCCTACATTCCCACCCTCCTCAGGACCTCCCACACTGACTCCATCTGCCTAGATGACAGATGACCAGAGATCTAGGAGGGAGTCAGCACATCTGATATCCAGGCCACATAGCCCTATTTGAAAGTCATCTATTTGGCTGTGGGAGACCAGCTCCCTCTTCTTCCTCAGCTCCTTATCCGGCTCGCAGTCTGGAGAAAGGAAGATGACTCTGGGGAAGAACAGACTTTGGCATACACACACTCTTCTCCTCTTCAAATGGCTGCACAAGTTGGCTGTCTTAGTCATGACAGTTTTGAGTTTATCTTTCATCTGCTCAATGCAGGTATTGGTAAAATCCTCTTCTTTCACTTCCACAGGCCAGTTTTGGTTGTGTCTCTGTGCCTCTCCAGGGTTGAACATCTATGCAGAAGATCCCCTGACCTGTGAGGATAACGAGGCTGATGTCATCTCTGGCTGTCTGAAACTGGTTGGAGACACGCAGATTACAGTAAACATTTTCCTTTCTCATCCCGGTGGGTTTCATAATGCTTCTTAAAAAGTCAGGTACTGTCTGTGTCTGCCTTGGACTTTGGCCACGGGCAGTTTCTGAAGCTTTGGAGGTGACATGAAGCTGGGTCAGCAGACTGCCAAGCTGCAGCATTCTCATTGTTCAGGAGCACTGTTTAGAGCTCTGAAGATGGAAAAATCAGGGAATTCAGTTTGACATTTGTCCGGCATTAATGTTGACCTGCCCCCCCCCCCAAAATGGTAACTCTATCCAGGAAAGCTGTTTCACACTTTTGCCGACCCCCTCCTCTCTGGCTACGCTTCTACCTTTCCTGAAAGAAGTAAACAACAGATCACACGTAAAACGTGCTGCATCAGATTTCCCCCATGGAGGAGTGATGTCACTCAGCCACGACTCGCAGTGTTTGCGAGTGGTAGCTATTGAGCAGTGCACCCAAACCGGGCCACCAGATTCTACAACACATGAGTCAGCAATCTGGCCTGGGCTTACACCATCTCCAGATGCTGTCACTGCACTGCTGCCTGCTCTTTGTGCAAGGCCATTAGCTCTGCCACCATGTTATTTACAGATTTGAGCTGCCAGGTCTGATCTGCTGCCAGCTTCAGCCTCTTTCTGACACCTCTTGAACCCTCTGCACCACCCCTCCCCGGGAGCTGAGCCACCAACCACACCCCACAACCACAGAAACACTGTTGGAGGATTCATATGAGCAGCAAATCTACATCAACCACAAACCAACTGTAGGATCATTAAAACACAGTGAAAGAAACAAACAAAAACAGAGTAATAGAGGTTTCTCTCTTTAAGTTCAAATCTCTCACATGAAGCTAAAAGTCCAACCAGGAAGACCATCTAATGCTTATTCCATTTATTCTCTCTGAACTCATAGCATCAGATGACTGATGCTAATCTGGTGAAAACATCATTGTCCTGCTCTCATTTTAAACCTCTTCCTCTCTCTGCTCCTTTTAGCCTTCATTTCAGTGTCAGATTGAGGCAACCCTCCTCCACCTGCCCACCTCCACTTTTCACCAGGACTAGAGTTTGTGGGTTTTCTCACTGAGGTCATCAGTAGTCCTTAGTCACATCACACCCATCCAGATGTTAGACATGGTTCTCCACCCCTGCTCCACCATCACAAGATTCCTGACTCTCTCTAATCTAAACACTGAGGACTCACATGCTTCAGCAGCAGCAGCAGCACGG
Source organism: Pterophyllum scalare (assembly GCA_024447675.2). Taxonomy (NCBI): domain Eukaryota; kingdom Metazoa; phylum Chordata; class Actinopteri; order Cichliformes; family Cichlidae; genus Pterophyllum; species Pterophyllum scalare. Next base: position 5,378 of record JAMQGT020014810.1, on the reverse strand, counting down.
AGTGTTTCAATGGGAAGCATGTGACTGACAAGTGACACATCGAGTACATGACCTCCCTAGGTGATGCTAGGCACACGCCAGTGTTCCCACCTGGGACGACAGATGCCAGAACTACTCCTACTCCTGTACAATTTTAGTACTTCAGTTTAAGTAAGGAAAGTCTGTACTTTGCCACCACTGAAAAAAACACTTTGCTAATTTTCTTTATCTGCCACAAAAAAGTGTAAACCATGAAGAATTTTTTAAAAAAAATTCTATTGATTTCAAGCTTAAAGCTCATATAATCTGGATAAACATGTGACTCTGAGTCTTACTTTAAGCATCAGCAGCATTGAGCAGCTCAGTGATGGAGAGCATTTGTGTCCTTGTGCTTGCAAACAGTGAAAAAGTGCTCCATCCTCCCTCCTCACAGTGACTCCAAACGCTGCTAAGAGTCTGTGAAGCAGGAGGAAGAGGAAGTGAGAGAAGTGAACATCCAGCTCAAAGAGGAGACAGAGGGTGACATCATCAAGTAGGCGGTGCCCTCCTTCTGCACTGTGTTCAACCATTGTGTCAATAATAAGTGCTGCTGTGAAGAGAACAATTCTCAGACTGAATGTTGAACATCAGCTAGTTTCTCCTGCTGATTTCAACCTTGTTGTACAGATGGAACATTGGCTGTGGATTATTCTTGCTGCTCTTTTCTTTGGTAAGATACAAAGCTCAACATGTTTCCTCTGCAAACAGCTGAACACATTACTGAGCTACACATGAAGAGCTTTGAATGTTCATTACAGAGAAAATCAGATCAGATCATTTCTGCTGCCATTTGTTCTTGTAAAAACAGCTGATGTGCTTCAAAGTGACAATGATCAGTTAAAATTGATGTTTGTTCTACATGTAATAGAACTCTTTAAAGCTGCTGATTGTTCTCCTTTAATCAATCATCTTTATTGATTGATCTCTTCCTCTGCATGTTCTGTTCTTCCTCAGAGTGTAAAGGAGAAGACAAAGTGATCCAGCCAGCAGGAGATGTCACTGCTGCTGAAGGAGACACAGTTACACTTGGATGCACATTTGTAACTCACTGATACAGGACCTGCTTTGCTTCTGGTACAAACAAAGAAGAACAGATGGGAACCGCAGCATATATGCTTCAGACGATTCTTTGGAGCAACAGATGATGGCCCCAGAGTTCCAGGAGGAGAGATTGATGCCAAAGTCAGCAAGATTCAGAATAAGTCAGTTCCTCTGACAATCCAGAAGCTTCAGCTGTCTGACTCTGCTGTGTACTACTGTGCTCTGAGGCCCACAGTGACAGGAAACAGCAAAACTCTGTACAAAAACCTTTGGAGCAAAGACAACAGAATACTCCACAACATCCACTAGAGGGAGCCACACACTGTTAAACCTCTGCTATTTTGAAGTCGTGTGTTGACAAAATATTAAAATATTCCAAAACAGGTTAGATAATACTGCCAAAACATCTTTAGCGTTCACCAAGTATCCATTCAGCAGTCTGACACCCTCTACAGTGATTGTGCAGTCTTTGACAGATCACAGCCTGATGTTAGCAGAGCTGTTAGTGACATTGATGAAGCAATGCTTCTTTGCTGCTATAAGGACCATGATATCCTCATTCTTAATTGGCCGGCAAACTCCTTAACCCCATAGAAAATCTAGAGGCTATTGTGAAGCGGAAGATGGGATACGCCAGACCCAACAATTCAGAAGAGCTGAAGGCCACTATCAGAGCAACCTGGGCTCTCATAACACCTGAGCAGTGCCACAGACTGATGGACTCCATGCCACCTCGCATTGCTGCAATAATCCAGGCAAAAGGAGCCCCAACTAAGTACTGAGTGCTGTGCATGCTCATACTTTTCATGTTCATACTTTTCAGTTGGCCAACATTTCTAAAAATCCTTTTTTGTATTGGTCTGAAGAAATATTCTAATTTTCTGAGATACTGAATTTGGGGTTTTCATTAGTTGTCAGTTATAATCATCAAAATAAACATTTGAAATATATCAGTCTGTGTGTAATGAATGAATATAATATAAATGTTTCACTTTTTGAATGGAATTACTGAAACAAATCAACTTTTTCATGATTCTATTTTTATGACAGCACCTGTATATAATACCAAATACCATAAGATGATTAACAGATCATAATACAGTTTTTATCTTCATCTTGTTGCATTCTGCTTGTAGTAAAATGTGTAGAAACACTTACTAGAAATGAAAAATTTCACAATTACAACACAGAAGATTTTAATCTAATCTAATACTCAGACATTAAGAAAATGATGATGTATTGGAATGTAGGTAAGCTGGAGGGTGTTTTTGGTAGCAATTGGGAACTTTGTAAATTTAAAGTGGACCAATACTTGAGAACCGTAAACAGAAATCAAAGATGTGAAGAAGAGAGGATGGTTGTCAGATGTGTCAGAAGAAAACAGGCTAAATTTGCTCTCAGAAAAGCTTAAACTAAATGAAATGTATTCAAATACAGCAAAAGGTAGACCCAGGTGGATGGAAGAACCCAGAAAAGAATCATGGGAAACTCAATTTAATCCACAAACATTTTAACGACAATGTGACCGATAATTAAAAAAATAAATAACTTTACCTTTTATAGTATTATGTATAATGCAATGTACGGCCATCATTCAGTACGTACAAATGCGCGCACACAGTCTGTGAACCTTGTCAACTCATTTCCTCTTGACTGCTGTCAGGCTACTGTGTGTATTTTGGTTGAAATTAAAAACCTTTTGTGTAATATGTATCCTGCTTCTATGTGTGCGTGAAGTCTACTGCATAAGCACAGAAAACATGCTTTTTGTGTGCAAAATTTTTGTGTTGGTTTAAAATGACTCTAGATTGATCATAGATTACTGTGTACAGGCCATACCCAGGGTTGCAAGATGTTGTCAGCAGAGAAGCAGTAAAGCCAAGAGAGTGACATGAACGTGCACACGTGTGCATCTGAGTCACGCGTCTGATGATTGGATTCTGAGGACCTGTTTCAGTTTCCTGTCATCACTAACAAAGCTGGGAGCTCAAAGCACACACAAACAGCTCTCAGGACCACAGAGATTAACATTTGACATATGTTATTGTATTCTCTGGACATATTATTGGTGGGATGGAAAAATGTCACTGAAATGTCTGACAGCAATAATCCTAAACCAATAAACAGAAGCCACAATTATCCTGATCAGCTGCAGCAGCCATTATAAATATCATCCCAGTCCCAACTGGCATTAAGGCCACCTTCATAACTGTAAACCAAAGACAGAGAGTGAGAACGCTGCACAAGCTGTATGTGTCCATTATAATAACCCAACCCAGCTGTCATGCTGGAATTGGAACATGAATTTTTAGTTTAGTTATTTTTTAATGGGATCCATTCAGGGAGTCAGGCACATGTTAAAGTTGAGTTTCCCACAGGTCTTAATAGTTTTTAAATTAATGTTCATGCCAGCACGGTGACACAATAATTCAATAAAGGTAAGAGATTTACAAATGATACTAAAATGATGGTAGTTTATGTTTCCTGTTAAGCCTCTGAAGCTCTGGACACAAGCATGGACAGAGGTGAGATTGAGTTTTTATAATTTTTACAATTTTTGAATGCTGGTAAGCAATTCTCCTCTCCAAGGCTTCCTCGATCTGCACTCTCCCGAGACTCTCCCAGCTTTAGCTCGCCTCTCCTGCAGCTGGGCATGAGGAAACTTTGCATAAACATTACCTAGGGCACTGAGAGTGCCAACTTCTACGCTGTATACAATTATTTTATACTAATCCCACAATCGTATATATTTGTACATTTGACAGTTCGACGGAGCACTGAAGAGAACTTCTTTTCTCTATGGCCTCAGGTTCTCTGGGGCCCTTGCTCCTCCTTTACCTAAGTGTATAAAGGCTTCCTCTTTGCAGCATCTCTGAAAGAAAAAGGTGCTGCACTGTCTGTGTGAACAAACGTGGAAAACTAGATTCTGTTTTTCATTCCAACATCAAGTCATTTGTAAACTATAAAATCCCAGTAAGCTCACTCTGTTACTGGATTGATTGATCTGTCTCCTGACGGTTCTGATGTGGAGCAGAATGGAGAATGTTCCAGGCAAGATTTAACAAGTAGCAAAGAAGGAGGTGGTGGCATCTGACTCCTCCACCACCTCCTAAACTCATCCACTCCATCTCCTCTGCACCAAACTCGTAGGATTTCACCTCAGCTTCCTCCTCCTCCTCCTTTCAGGAGATCTCTGAACTCCTCCTCTGAAGTCCTTTAGTGTCTACACAAACATCATGTAGTAACCCCCCTGGGAGCAGATTCAATTCAGTTCGATTCAATTCAGTTTTATTTATTAAGCACCAAATCACAACAAACAGTCGCCTCAAGGTCAAATATGTCCCATGACTTCAGAGTTGTCAGAAAGGAGTAGGAGATGCTTTAGCTCTTCTGACACTTTGTTGGGAAACATCTGACTCTTTTTCCTCTGTTGGTGCTTACTTTCTTTACTGAAATCACAGGGACTACAATCAGCCACCCTTCTCATGCAGCCACAGTGCAGCTTAGGCAGTGAACGGAACTTAGATTTTTATGTCGGTCATTTTTCCACTGACATAAATGGCAGGGTCTGATGGCAGATCAGGGCTTTGTGTGAGCTGTGTTACCTTATCTGAGACCTCCTTCTTAATCGTTTTCATCAGAACTCTCACATCACTGCGTCAGGACAATAAGAGCACTGCTGATGCTGGCTGAGATGGAGTCTCCGAAGTGATGGGATTATTTTTCCCACATTTGTGGTTATAACCTCTGGATATTCTTCTCTCGTAACGCAGTCTTGAAAATCAGGGAAAACAAATTTCAGGATGCTGGCAGAGGCAATCTGTAGGATTTCAGAAATCATTTCAACAGGCACCGCTTGGATATCTGGGTGACTTTGTTTCATGTCGTGTTTTGGTTCTTTGTTCAGCCGTAACCACCCATGGTTCAGGTGGGGGACCAGCACAGGAACAAAGTTGTCTTTTCCTCAATTTTTTTCCTGGAATAAAATGTGTTAATACACAGATTTGTTATTCATTCCTCTGGAAAATTATAAAATGTAAAAGTGTTAATCAATTCTGACATTTTCCAGAAGGATTAATTTACAAGACATGAGACTTTGTAATTTAACTCTTTTGGGGCTAGTTTTTCCTTTTCTCTTTTTTTTTGTCTTTTACTTTTGTCTTATCTTGAAATAAATTCATCTTCTTTAGAGTAGCAGTGTGTTCCATCAGAGCTGCCGTGTTTGTTTGCTTTAATGAGTGAAGATGATGTTAAAAAACGATCACTCTAAATTCACCAGCACAACACAGGAGTGGAATATATCAGGAACCAGAAAATAA
>JAMQGT020014809.1:0-10267 GCA_024447675.2 Pterophyllum scalare | reverse complement strand
AAGGTTCATTTGCGTTTTACTGTCAACTACTTTTACAGCAAATCCAGAAACTCCCTCTGACAGTTTCTCTCCTGTTCCTGAGTGGGAAATCAGGAATTCTGGTGGTTTTCCAGGATATTGTTGATACCAGAAGAAATAATCGTCATAAACTGCAGCTTGGGAGTATTTGTAGGACAGAGTAACAGTGCTGCCTTCTACACTGAACACTTCTTTCTTGTTTGGAGTGAGTTCTTTACAGCTGATACCTAATGGAACAGAAAGATGTTAAACACTTCTATAACTCATAATTTTTTTTTTAAAAAGCACACAGATTGTAACGTACCTGTTAGAATTGTGATAATCAGTAAAGAAAGTTCATAACAGTCCAGAGACAACATGTTGAATGAAGGTAAAGTTGATGGTTTGTGTGCTGAACTGTGATGAATGTGGAGGTTTCTCTCTCTTCTAGTTCAGGAACAGCTCAGCTCCTCCCTGAATCTCTCCTCCTCCTCTCTGTTCTGGATTTTATCTTCACTCACTTCCTCTTCCTCCTGCTTTACACACTAGTAGCAACATTTTTCACTTTAAGGTGGGAGCTCATAATTCAGCTCTTTGCTGCTTCAGTCCACAGATAATTCATGCTGGAAATACTTATTTGTTCTCACATTTTCTTGGTTTAAATCAGCATACAGTTCAGCACTGTAGCCAGGCTGACAGAGTCCGAGAGAGGGTCAGCCGCTTCCCTGGGTTGCCACTGGCTCTGCGATGATACTCACTCATCCACACTTCATGTCCATGTAAGGGTTTTGTGTGTGTGCATGAGTGTGGGTGAGCCCCCTGTCTGGAACATGTACACTACTCAAAAAAATAAAGGGAACACTAAAATAACACATCCTAGATCTGAATGAATAAAATATTCTCATTGAACACTTTGTTCTGTACAAAGTTGAATGTGCTGGCAACAAAATCACACAAAAATCATCATTGGAAATCATTAACCAATGGAGGCCTGGATTTGGAGTCACACACAAAATTAAAGGTTGAAAAACACACTACAGGCTGATCCAACTTTGATGTAATGTCCTTAAAACAAGTCAAAATGAGGCTCAGTATTGTGTGTGGCCTCCACGTGCCTGTATGACCTCCCTACAACACCTGGGCATGCTCCTGATGAGGTGGTGGATGGTCTCCTGAGGGATCTCCTCCCAGACCTGGACTAAAGCATCCGCCAACTCCTGGACAGTCTGTGGTGCAACGTGACGTTGGTGGATGGAGCGAGACATGATGTCCCAGATGTGCTCAGTGAGATTCAGGTCTGGGGAACGGGCGGGCCAGTCCATAGCTTCAATGCCTTCATCTTGCAGGAACTGCTGACACACTCCAGCCACATGAGGTCTAGCATTGTCCTGCATTAGGAGGAACCCAGGGCCAACCGCACCTGCATATGGTCTCACAAGGGGTCTGAGGATCTCATCTCGGTACCTAATGGCAGTCATGCTACCTCTGGCGAGCACATGGAGGGCTGTGCGGCCCTCCAAAGAAATGCCACCTGTTACGGCCCTAGCCGGGCCTGCTGTGGCTTCCTGACCTGCTGGGTGTGGCTTGCCCTCTCCAGCCTTGGGTGCCACCCCTTTTGGAACAGCTGACCCAACTCAGCAATCAAGCTGGGGTACTTAAGGCCAGAGAGAGGAGAGATCAGCCCCAGTGATTGCCAGAGACTGTTTTTGTGTCACAGTTTGGGAACTGTGTGTTGCTGCAGCATCTTACTCCTGCTCTGTGGAGAGGAGGGTGGTCTTTTGTTCTCGTGTGCATGCCTCTTAGCTTAGGTTGTTTATGTTTAAGTAATTCCTGTGTTTTGTTTTTTCTTTGTTTAAAGGTGATAGCGGCTTGTCCATCTCTTTTTGTTACAGCCGTTAATAAAAAGCCTTTATTTTACCAGTTTTGCTTTCATGTCTCCTTTTGTCGACCCGGTCACTTTTTGTTACTTCCCCAAACCCCCTAGACAACTTAAGGGATCGTAACACCACCCCACACCATTACTGACCCACTGCCAAACCGGTCATGCTGAAGGATGTTGCAGGCAGCACATCGCTCTCCACGGCGTCTCCAGACTCTGTCACGTCTGTCACATGTGCTCAGTGTGAACCTGCTTTCATCTGTGAAGAGCACAGGGCACCAGTGGCGAATTTGCCAATCCTGGTGTTCGCTGGCAAATTCCAAGGGTCCTGCACAGTGTTGGGCTGTGAGCACAACCCCCATCTGTGGACGTTGGGCCCTCATACCATCCTCATGGAGTCAGTTTCTAACCGTTTGTGCAGACATGCACATTTGTGGCCTGCTGGAGGTCATTTTGCAGGGCTCTGGCAGTGCTCCTCCTGTTCCTCCGTGCACAAAGGCGGAGGCAGCGGTCCTGCTGCTGGGTTGTTGCCCTCCTACAGCCTCCTCCACATCTCCTGGTGTACTGGTCTGTCTCCTGGTAGTGCCTCCAGCCTCTGGACTGACAGACACAGCAAACCTTCTTGCCACAGCTCGCATTGATGTGCCATCCTGGATGAGCTGCACTACCTGAGCCACTTAAGTGGGTTGTAGAGTCCATCTCATGCTACTATGAGTGTGAAAGCACCACCAACATTCAAAGTGACCAAAACATCAGCCAGAAAGCATAGGTACTGAGAAGTGGTCTGTGGTCCCCACCTGCAGAACCACTCCTTTATTGAGTGTGTCTTGCTAATTGCCAATAATTTCCACCTGTTGTCTATTCCATTTGCGCAACAGCATGTGAAATTGATTGTCAATCAGTGTTGCTTCCTAAGTGGACAGTTTGATTTCACAGAAGTTTGATTTACTTGGAGTTATATTGTGTTGTTTAAGTGTTCCCTTTATTTTTTTGAGCAGTGTACATAGTGTTAGAAAAACTATGCACCTCCACAACATCTTAAGGCAATAAAATCAACAAAGCAAACATTTCCACACCTCAGCAGGGAGCTTGTTTTATAGAACAGCACCACAGTAACTGAACGCACCCTCAGCACACAGATCTAATCCATGTACCTGTCAGAACTCTGGCTGCTGCTTTTTGAACAAGTTGAAGTGTTCCTACTGATGGTTTGAATAATCAGGCTGTCAGTGACCAAGCTGCCAGAACAAACAGGCACAGGTGTATTTTCAAAACTGTGGGCTTTATTATACCCAAAAAAGACAAAAAAGTAATATAAATACAAACCCATGAAAGTAAAAAATTCTAAGAAATCAAAGGAGGTCAACTTAACAAAACTTTACAAGAAATATGTTTAACTGAACTCACCTAACTGAACTGTCCACATGAGACGGCTCAACCTGTATAGTAATGGAGTAACCCTTTTTACATGCCACAGGGGGAACCAGAGTGTAACTATATTTGTGGTTCCAACAGATGGTTAAGTCCACTTGATTGGCCTCTGCACTTAAACCTGCTCCACCCTCCACCTCCTCTTTTGCTCAAACAAGGAAGAACTGGAGCAGCAGGCAGGTTATTCAAGAAAAACAGCAAAGAATTACTGGAACTTATAAAGTCACTGAAATCAATGTTAGTTAATTATGCACCATTATTTAAAATCTCACACGCTTAGGGATGGGAATTGATGAGAATTTAGCGATTCCAATTCCATTATCGATATCACTTATCGATTCGATTCCTGCTCAATTCTCATTGGGTTAGTGAATAAAACATACCACAAATGGGTTGGTTTGCAATAACCCTTTTTAATGTAAAGTAGAACAAAATTTAAACTGGTATAAAAAATAAGAATTCCTCTTTCAAAATCAATACTATTAATTTTTCAACATTTTAACATAAAATACAACTGCATGGTGTGTGAGAAGGAGCCTCTGAGCCAGCCAGACTCTGGCAGTCCTCATCAACTAGATGTTACAGGAGGTGGAGATTATTCATACAGTATAGTGAAAGCAGGACAGCAAATATGGATGGAGCAGCTACAAAGTTCTCTTTTCTTCACTTGCTGATCAGGTGGTTGATGAAGAACCTCCAGCTGTTTCAAAGTAAAGGTTTTAATGGTGTTTATAGGAATAAACGCCGCTGCTTTGGGCACTAGAAAAATGTTTCATTTCGCTCCACCTGACCTCACGTCTTGTAACAGCTCAGCCTTTTTGCACTTGCTGCATGTGCACAGACTGTACGTAAAACAACTGCTGCTGTTGAAACACTGCGAACATAATTTTGTAATGCTTTTTTCTTGACACGATTCCAAGGTATTGAATTACTGGGAAATGGTTCTCTACATAAACCGGTTCTTGATTCCCATCCCTAACATGCTAATATAGCACAATGGATTAACTGCATTTAACTTTAGTAACTATAAACAAAAGACTGAAGTAAAAATCACTACTATATTCAATTCATACAAATATAAATAAATATTAGCAGAGTCATGTGTGGAGTTTGCATGATCTCCCCGTGACTGTGTGGGTTTCCTCCGGGTACTCCGGTTTCCTCCCACAGTCATGTAATGCATGCACTTATTGGGGTTAGGTTAAATGGCTACTTTAAATTGCCCATAGATGTGAATGAGAGCGTGAATGTGGGTGTGAAAGGTTGTCTGTCTCTCTGTGTTGGCCCTGTGACAGGCTGGAGATCTGTTCAGGGTGTACCATGCCTCTCGCCCTATGATTCAGTTCAATTCAATTTTATTTATATAGCACCAAATCACAACAGTCACCTCAAGGTGCTTTGTACTGTAGGTAAAGACCCTACAATAACACAGAGAAAACCACACAGTCAAAACGACCACCTATAAGCAAACACTTGGCGACGGTGGGAAGGAAAAACTCCCTTTTAACAGGAAGAAACCTTGAGCAGAACCAGGCTCAGGGAGCCATCTGCCGCGACCGCTTGGGCTGAGGGGAGAGACAGGACAAACGACATGGTGTGGAAGAGAGCCAGAGATTAATGATAATGATTAAATATAGAGTGAATTATAAACAAGTAAATAAGGTGAATGAAAAGAAACACTGCATTATGGGACCCCCCCCCCAACAGCTGGGATACGCTCCAGCCCCCCTGCGACCCTGAACAGAATAATCGGAAGTGAATGGATGGATTACCAGAGTCTTTCAATTGTGTGGTTGCAGACAACCATCACACAGGCAAAGAGAAATACAGCAGTCTAACCTGCTCAACATGAATGCATAGACCATTTTTCTGTGTGTGTATTTTAAGTGATAGAAATCAGTCCTGATGGCTGTATTAATACGATTATCAAAATTAAGATCACTGTCCACTGCCCATCATTTATTGGATGTGTTTCGGAAACAAAGATGATGAATACGAACACATTCTCTGGCTCTGACTTTTTGGACCTACAACAAATATTTGTCTTGTTTCTGTTCAGTTCTACAATGTTTTGAAACATCCAGCAGTTAATGTCATCTGTGTAACTTATTAATTTGTGAACAGAGGTTAGATTATCAGAGGAAAAAGACAAGTGCAGTTGTGTATTATCAGCATAAGAATGGTAGGATATATTATGAATCTTTATAATAGTAAGGAGAAGTGGGAGCATGTTTACGGTTAAAGAGTAATGGAACAAAGAGAGACCCTGAGGAACCCCTGATTGAATTTGTATTTGTGCAGATCTAAATTTATGAACCGAAACATAAACACATCTTTAGGTTTGATGAGAACCAATCAAATAATTTAATAATTAAACCAATTGAATCATCAAGCCTTTAATTGTGGACTGCACTTGTTTTTTAGCACAGGTCTGCAGAGAGTCCTGTGAACACTAGGATATGTCCTTCAATGCACATATTAAACAAATATGTAGGACCGCTTTTTTTACATTTGCGCAATATTTATAAAATTATAAACATCCTTTATCAGACTGATGCTGAAAAGTTAATCCATGCATTTATTACTTCTAGGCTGGACATACTGTGGAATGTGTATACGTTACATGGTGTACGTGACATACGTGAAAGTCCGTGTCTTATATATATCTTATATGTGTAAATGTATGAATGTGTTTCTTGCAGACTTCAAAATAAAACAACAATGTAATATAAAACTTATGAAGACAGTAGATATGATAATTCAATATAAACAGAAGAATGTTTACACAATAATTCTAACAGACTAGAAAGAGAGAGCAGATTTCTCCCATATTGGCTTCTCTTCATTGGCTCCCTGTTAAATCTAGAATATAATTTAAAATCCTTCTCCTAACATACTTGAATAATCAGGCCCCATCTTATCTTAAAGACCTCATAGTCCCATATCACCCCAATAGAGCACTTTGTTCTCAGACTGCTGGCTTACTTGTGGTTCCTAGGATACTTAAGAGTAGAACGGGAGGCAGAGCCTTCAGCTTTCAGGCCCCTCTTCTGTGGAACCAGCTCCCAGCTTGGATTCGGGAGACAGACACCCTCTCTATTTTCAAGATTAGGCTTAAAACATTCCTTTGTGATCAAGCTTATAGTTATGGCTGGATAAGGTGACCCTGAACCACCCCTTAGTTATGCTGCTATAGGCCCAGGCTGCTGAGGGGGGTCCCATAATGCACTGTTTCTTCTCATTCACCTTTATTTACTTGTTTATACTTCACTCTGTATTTAATCATTATTATTAATCTCTGGCTCTCTTTCACAGCATGTCTTTTGTCCTGTCTCTCTCCCCTCAGCCCCAACCGGTCGCAGCAGATGACTGCCCCTCCCTGAGCCTGGTTCTGCTGGAGGTTTCTTCCTGTTAAAAGGGAGTTTTCCTTCCCACCGTTGCCAAGTGCTTGCTCAAAGGGGGTCGTTTTGACTGTTGGGTTTTCTCTGTGTTATTGTAGGGTCTTTACCCACGATACAAAGCGCCTTGAGGCGACTGTTTGTTGTGATTTGGCGCTATATAAATAAAATTGAATTGAATTGAATTGAATTAATTCAAAGCTTTATTCAGTCAGTGAACAATGGGACCTTATTTTGAAGAAACAAAAATACTTTTAATATGAAAACATCACATTTTAATGATCCTACAGGTGGTTTGTGGTTGATGTGGATTTGCTGCTCATGTGAATCCTCCCACAGTGTTTCATTAACAGATGTAACCACAGTGACTCTGATAAAACAGGAATTAGCAGAATCCATCTGATATGAAGCTGTGCTTTCAATACCACTTCCCTCCTCTTTGAAGAGTAGTCAGATATCTGTGTTCAGGTTTTTGTACAGCCTCTTCTACACTTTGTATCACTGTGTGTCTAGAGCACAATAGTAGAGAGCTGTGTCTGCCAGGGTTAGGGCTTTAATGGTCAGTTTAGTTGATGAAGCTGATGTTTCTGATTCATATACTTTATTAGGAATATACTCATCTGTTCCACCCTTTCCTACTTTCCAGAGTATAAACCGAGGAGCCTGAAGGTCAGAATGATGTCTGTACCAGTGAAGGTTTGCATAACCTGATGTTGTCTCATAGCTACATGTGAGTGTGACAGGTTGTCCTTCTGTTTCAGTGACTTCAGCTCGTTGAGGAGAGATTGTGTCTCCAGCTGTTGGTCCTGGATAAAGAAAGAAGAAAAGTAGTGAAATGCAGTCTGTATATCTGCTTAATGCAGCAGCTTCAACTAAACTACTAATCTACAATCCTCCAGACCAATGATTCTTTCCTACCACAGGGTTCAGAACACAGAAAGAAATGTTGCGTTCTGAGAAAGAGAAAAAACTTCACCTATGAAGTGAGATGAAAACAAAAAGAGGTGCAGCAACATGTCTTTGGAGTTATTAAAGCCAGACACACAGCACATGAACAATGTTCTTCCACTGCAGCAGATTCATCAGGCTGGGCTTTGATTTCCTCCAACTTTTTGCTCTGCAGACAGAAATCATCTCATTGGTTGAGTTGGACTTTTGTGGGCGGGGCCTTTGGTTCATTTTGCACCTCCAACATTGAAGTCAGTGAAACAATCAAATATACAGAGATGATAAATATAAAAATGTTGAAGTGGCTCTATATGACCATGTCATTCAGATTTTCTTTGTTATTTGAAGATTCATATCTCAGGTGATAAAATGTTTAGAGAAACATGAAATGCTGCTTTGACTAAAAGGAAAGGAGGTCCTGACATACAGGATTGATGAGCTGCTGGAATCCAACATCTCCCACAAACTACACAATACAATTCACACTGCAGCAGTCGCTGAGTGGAGAGTCAGATGGGCTTTGGAGCAGCCTGGTGTCATCTGCAGGGGGTTTAATGAAGGGAACCACAGAGGGCTGTTCATGCATCGTGTCCGAGCGCTCTGTCCACACATTCATCAGCATGTGTGTCCTGCTGCCTTCAGGTGACTGCAGGGCTGCAAGCTGCCAGAAATGAGGTGCTAATGCTTTCTGAGTATGTGTGGGTATTACTGTGGGTTTGTAAGAATTGTGCTGCTGTTGTTGCTCCACTGATGAGCATGTGAAGTCCTTCCAGTCCAGTAGTTTGGACTCCGTTGATTCTGTCAGGCTCTCCTTTGCAATGTGTCTGTACTGGCTCCACCTGACTCTAAAGACTTGTTTTCTCTGATGTTCAGAGACAGTTTTCTGCTATGAAGTAGCTTCTGCAGTCAGGAAGAGGAGACTCATGTCACAGGAACTTCACTCTTAAAGTTCTTCATCACATCTATGTCTTACAAATGTAGTCTGTATCCTAACAAACCACAGAGGTTTAAGTGTGTGGCTCCCTCTAGTGGATGCTGTGGAGTATTCTGTTGTCTTTGCTCCAAAGAGTTTTGTTGTTTCCTGTCACTGTGGGCTGCAGAGCACAGTAGTACACAGCAGAGTCTGTCACTGCAGCAGAGGAGATCTGAAGGTTGACTTGATTCCTCTCTTCATTCAGTGCAGCAGTCAGTCGAGGGTTTGGGGGTGTTGCTCTCGTTATACTCGGTTATTTTGTGTCAGTGATCAGGAGAAGGAACTGAGGAAATGATTCAGGATCCTGTCGATACCACTGGAGATTTTCGGCTTCAACTGAATAGCTACAGGACACAGTAGCTGTTAGTCCCTCAGATGAAAGCACTTCAGCACTGCTGGCAGTAATATCATCTTCCAAGCTGTTAACTGGTGATGAAACAACATGTTATATTTACAGCTCTGTTCCACAGTCACATATCCAACATTAGAAAAATACAGCGAGCTCAAAGAAAGTCTAAACTGGATCTGTAATACTGTCAAAATGTCTTTGATTTTCAGTTTTCAGTTTATGTCAGAAACATACGTACCTACGAGAGCTGAAATGATCCAAATCACAGCCAGTTTTTCCATGTTTCCAGAGGAGAAATGTTTGAACTGATGTTCACCAGGAGTCAGCTGTGAGTGGTTTGATGTTCACAGCTGGAGTCAAACTGTTTTCTGCCCTGAAGTAGCTTCTACAGTCAGGAGGAGGAGGAGCTGTTCTTCTGCTCAGTGCAGCTTTAAAGAGTTTCTGTCTGTGTGATCGTGGTCTGTCTGTCAGCTCCAACCAGTCTGATCATTCTCCTCTGATCTCTCATCATCAAAGTGTTTCTGCCTGCAGAACTGCAGCTCACTGGATGGTTTTGTTTTCACATTATTAAATGATTTTATGGTGAAAGTTCAGGAGATCAGCAGCATCAGAAACACTCAGAGCAGTTCAGCAGACTCAGATACAGATCTGTGGAAAGACTGATGTTGAGGACACTGCTGGGAGAAATGAAAACTCTGAAGAACAGGTTATCTTTATGGCATTTGTGCAGACACAGAACTTAGCTCCAGGGCATATTTAGAAATGTCTATATCAAAATATACAAATAAAGGCATCAGCTGAACTAGAACTAATAATTTAAATGAGTGTAACAAGAAACATGAAACATGTCTAACATGAGGCATGATGTAAGAAATGGATAAAATGTAAACGACAACACAAGGGAGCACAAGAGTCCAAAAAAAGGGGAAAAATGCGAAGTAGAAGATCCATTGTTCTGGGACCACCCAGAGGCTGAGGCCACCAGTGGACTAAGCCAGTCCAGCTGCAACGATAAGATAAGTTAAGATAATCCTTTATATGTTCCACAATGTGGGAAATTTATGATTTTGCAACAGCAATGGGACAGCAGTGAAACACAAACACAAAAATAAATAATATACACTGCTCAAAAAAATAAAGGGAACACTTAAACAACACAATATAACTCCAAGTAAATCAAACTTCTGTGAAATCAAACTGTCCACTTTGGAAGCAACACTGATTGACTATCAATTTCACATGCTGTTGTGCAAATGGAATAGACAATAGGGGGAAGTTATTGGCAATTAGCA
>JAMQGT020014808.1:0-14007 GCA_024447675.2 Pterophyllum scalare | reverse complement strand
GCTTCAACTAAACTTTAATCCCTGTTCTTAAACTCACCTATAATGTGAGACAGAAGCAAAAAGAGGTGCAGCAACATGTCTTTGGAGTTATTAAAGCCAGACAGACAGCACATGAACAATGTTCTTCCACTGCAGCACAATGAGGATAGAAATAATGTCATTGGATGAGCTGAACTCCAGTGGGCGGGGCCAGTTACCTCTTGACATCATTGCTTCAGGTCATCTCAGCCAATCAAATAGTTTTGTGCTTCCACAGCAGCTCTGTCTCTGTCTCTGATCTTTTCTGCTTCATTTCTCTGTTGTCTTTGTCATCAGTCCAATGACACAAGAATCAGAGGTTTAACAGTGTGTGGCTCCCTCTAGTGGATGTTGTGGAGTATTCTGTTGTCTTTGCTCCAAAGGTTTTTGTACAGAGTTTTGTTGTTTCCTGTCACTGTGGGCCTCAGAGCACAGTAGTACACAGCAGAGTCTGTCACTGCAGCAGAGGAGATCTGAAGATCCAGGCGGGTTTCTCCAGTCAGTTTTGTGGAGAACCTTGCAGCTGATTTCAGAGACGATGATGGCGTTGAAATATTCATCCCTGAGATCTGCAGGAGATACTCTGGTGGTTTTCCTGGATATTGCCGATACCAGAAGAAATAATCGTTGGTCTTAGCATCTCTGGAGTAAGTCTGTAGGACAGAGTAACAGTGGTGCCTTCTAAACTGGACTCTTCCTCCTTGACTGCAGTGAGTTGATCACAGCTGACACCTAAAAGAAGGGAGAAATGTTGTTAAAGACGATGTTAAACAGTGAGCGCCTGTTCCAGTGATTTCTAGCAAACAGATCCTTTAAAGACATTTCTTCTTCCTGCTTTAACCTACCTGTTAGTGTGATCAGAAACAAAAGAAACATGAGCCAGTAATGCAGTGACAGCATCTTCCACACACTATCTGTTCTGTATGCTTTAGACATTGAATGGATCTGACAGTGGGAGTCCTTTTCTGCTCTGCTCTGTGACAGTGTTGCTCCTCCTTCAGCCTGTTCCTCCTCTCATATCACCGTATATTCAGCTTCAGCTTCATTTAACTGCAGAAACTTTCTTCTCATCCAGTTGCTTTTGTGACTCGTGCCTTCAGTCAGTCTGATTAATGGCTTAAGATACTCTGTTCGGGTTATATATGTTGCTTTCCTTGCTTTGCGAGCACAGAGTCGGAAACAGATTTTAGAACGATCTGAAACACTGTTCAAGTGGCAGGTAAATTCTAATTTAATGTTTCTACATGCGCAAAACATCTCCGCAAACACACAAACCATTTCTGTGTAGTTTGACTCACAGTGAGTCTGCTGGCAAAGACAGAGCTTCTGAGACCAATCATGATCAACCATGATCTCATGTATGCATGTGAATGAGAGAAAAATTCACTCAGACATGGAGAAGAGACATTTTTTAAGGTGACTATATATTTAAAACGTTTATGTAATGTCTTCGTTCATTTTTGTTTGTTTTGAGCAGGTCTTGGATTTATACCTGAGTTACTGAAGTCTGTTTTTTCCAAACAAATTGTCGGGGTCCGAGCAGGTCGGAGTGTTTCTCTGTATTTTTCTGCTCCGGGTGGATTGGTGGGCAGCCCTCACTTGCCTCCACCCTTGAGTGGAGCGGCTTTTCCTGACACGCCTGCAAATCTGCTCATCAGACGGCTTTGTATTTATGCACAGCTGTGACTGTTTTTTCTTTGCCAGGTCATCACTACCAATGTGGTGAAAAACTGTCCCGTTGTTTCCTGCACGTCGTTCCTACCAAGTAGTAATTCCTGTCTCCTTTGTTCCTCAGAAGGCTTCTGTTTTCTCACCTGTCTCGCCTCATGGAACTCCCGGCTCACAGCCAGACAGAATCTTCCTGAACCCACAGCCTTCCTCAGCAATCACCCCTCTTTGGAAACTCCCTGGCCTGCCCACTTTCCACCTCTCCTGCCTAGTCACCCTACATGGTCATACATTGGACCCCAGCCTGTCCTCTGACCAGCCTCCTCTTGGAAAGACCTCCCTGGACCTCACGACTCTCAGATACTCACTCCTCCCTCAATCGTAGCCAGCTATTTCTGCCTGCACTAATTCTGCCTCTCCCTCCTTGACTGCCAGTGTAGCTTTTAGTGCCAGCTCCAACTCACCCATTTCACCTTATTTGTGTGGTTGTAAATAAAGTTTGTAAACGTGAAAGTCGCTGTCTCCGTCTGCTGTTGAGGTCCAGAGTCTTTATTAATGACAGAAATGTCATGGAAATCTACTACGAAGCCACACTGCAGTATATATTTAGTAGCACTTGTTGCTCTAAAACATGTTTAAAACTTTCAGCATTGATGGAGCCTTTCCACATGTGCAAACTGTACTGCTGCACCCCCATAGCATGAGAGATGCAGGGTTTGAAATGAGCGCTGATAACAAGGTGGATGGGCCCTCTCCTTTCTAGTCCGCATCCATGTTTTCCAAAAGGAGCCGTCTGTCCTCAGAACAGTTTTCCATTTTGTAATATTTTCTGTATTATGGATACTACCATTTCCTCATCTGTCACAGATTCTTAGACAGAACCAACAGAGTATGTAAGGACTGCTATCAAGGACAAATTAAAGGGCACATAGCAACTATACATACATAGAGTTAATGATAAGTTGGTTCCAGTATGAAATATGATAGTGTATTTGCACATTTGTTGGTAATGATTAGGTTAAAATAGGCTTTTCTGACTGAATGTGAGGACCCTCTCAGTCCACCGCAGAAGCTAAAATTTGTTTGCACAGTTCTGTTTGCACTTACTCCGTAAGTCAAACAGATCGTGACCTTGATGTGAAATATTTTATCTAGAATTTTGATACTTGTGTCATCTTGCAACATTTAGAATCCCCATGAAATTAAAAAAGGTCTTTTATATATTACATAAATACATTTTTGTATTTTCTCCATTAGCGCTTGTTCTTTAAAACTTTCTGAATATCAGAGTATATGTACTTCAGTCAACATCATGAAAAATTATATGAAAATAATTATTATTGTTAGCTGTGACTTTACACTTTGTCTGACCATGTGTTAGCATAACCTGACACCTGTTATGCCTGTTTGACCTTGACAGAGGGCGTAACCCACAAATGCAGTTCACTTACGAACGTGGCTCCATTTAAATAAACAGGCTTTCCAACAGTAGCAGATTTATTGCCAAGAATATTTGTTGCAACAAATAAATAATCAACCAAATACACATTTCCTTATTTTTGCTTAGTTTAGAAACTGAATGAAGTCGACCTACGCCAAATTGAGCTCAATATATGTACACACTTAGGCTCCACAATTCAACGTGAATGCTAGGCCAAAGGTCAAGCCATGGATAAGAAAAGCTCTGAGGTTTGAGAGCAGTGATATAAGGAACATCCAGGACTTTTCATAAAGTCTTTAACAGCCTTGAGATGTATTGTATGAAGATGTTTAAAATGATCCTGTACTTTCAAAATCAAAGCACCCAAAGAGAAAACAACATACAAGAGTCATAACCAGCAACATAAGCTTTACTTTAGATTTAAAGTTAAAGTTAAGACTGCACAGAGAGTTAATCTGAGGTTTGTGTCGTGTCACGGGCGTGCTTCGCTATCGCCACGGTGATGGGCTTGGAGACAAGCTGGTTGCCCAGGGCAGCAGCAGGCTGAGAATCCAGGTACTTGATCATGACGGGCAGCTGGCTGAAGTGGCGTCGGGCTTGTGCATGTTTGCGTTTGATCTCGCGGATGAACGTTGTTTCATATGTCTGAACACATACAGAGGAGGGAGAAGTTTTGGAACAGCTGACTCAGGGACTTCATCAGGAAGTATTAGAAAATATGCCAAACACCTTGAGTTAGAACGCTTTATACAAAACCAAGAACATGAGCACATTCTAGCCAGAGAAGTGGGCACGTGCTATGCTGAAAACAAGCTGTAATGGACAGTTTGCACACTATTCTGGTCTAATGCCTACAGACTCTCATTATCCATATGTAGATACCTGTTTATAGAGATTAGCATCAGGTGGGTCGATTTAACTAAAGTGCTGAGGTTCTTTCTAGCGGAAATTGAGAGGGGCAGTCCTCATAGAGACTTTCTGTCAGTAACAGGTCCACATGTGTGAGGTGAGTAATCTGAATATCTCTGCATGTACGGACCTTTTGGATGTCCTCCACCTTTAAATGGGCTGAGGTCTCTTCTTTGGACAACAGTATGCAGTTCCAGGGGCTCCAGTCCTTCTGGCGATCCCAACGAACAAACACCAGGTTGTAGAGGTCGCTGCTGGCACTGAGGGCCGACCGCGACGACCACACTGCTTCCACCAGGTACTGCATGTCCTGCACCTGAAAGCATGAAGGTGATAAAAATGTCACAGCAAACTGTGCAGGAAGCAAAGAATTCTTGTGCTGTCTCTAGATAAAAGAGTGAAATCAATGGAGCTGTTAACTATGCACAGTGAAAGCTGTTCACCTGCAGCAGGAAGGGGATCTTAGCTTCCGTGTTGAGCCTCTGCTCATCACCTCTCAGCCTCATCAGGATGTTTTTGTAGAAGGAGAAGTCATTGCGTGATCTGGCTATGTTGTCGAGTCTGGCGCAGTGGTGGCACTGACGGCACAGGCTGCCACTCACAGACACAACGAAGTCCGTGGAGCGCAGGTAACGATGACAGTATTGGCACAGTAACATGTCATTCTTCAGCTGGGAGGGATTCTGGGGAACCTGAGGCAGATTTTCAGTTTTACACATAAATTTAGATTTGAGAGGGTGCTCAAGTTATGTTTTCTCACCTTCAGCAGCTTGGCCACCTCAGGGTTGAATGCTGGTGTTTTGATGTACTGAAGTAAAAGAGTGCAGATTCTCTTCCTCAGTCCTTCCAAACTGGCTGTTTTAACCCCTCGAGTCATTAGGTCTACCTCCCTGTCGATCAAATCCACGATGTCCCGAGTCAGTTGACACTCCTGCTCCTGTCCAATAATAAAAAAATTTCAGTGCAGCTGCATTGTTCATGTAAAACAGAGTTATTTATGGGATTTTAGTGTAAGTTTAGTATCTCCAGGTCAGGAAAGTTGATTTGAACAGGGCACAATCAAGCACAGACTTTTATTTTGAAGGACAGTATGTTTTTGTGCTACATATCCCATATCTGACACATTTTAAGTGTTGCTTGAAGTTGATTCTGGTGGCAGTTAATTGTATTCTGTTGAATGTTTCACTCTTCAAAGGGTTACTTCTGGTTTTGTTTTTTCTATAAAAAAGTTTTGACCAAGAAGTCAAACTCAGGTGATTAAGAATATCTTGGTGATCATGTCCTGGGCCAACACAGATCATTACCATCAACGTATCCACGTTTTTCCAATAGGGAAAGAAAATGTAGCTCCCAGAGAAATGGGCTCAAGTACCCTCTAACCACTGACATTCATTTATGCTATGAACTGTTTGGGATTCACTTCCAAGGTTTGTGTGTGTGTGTGTGTGTGTGTGTGTGAGACCTTGACTGTGTGTTTCAGTGTCATCAGGAAGTGGAGCCTCTGCTCCTGGCTGACTGTGACCAGGCTAATGTTGTTATATAGGTCGCGCAGCTCTCTGGCTCTGATGGTGTACCGAGTGTCGATCTCAATCAGACGACCATCCACTGCTCGTCTCTGATAAGGAGATGCACACTGGAACACACACACAACACAGTGTTAGTACCACTAATGGTTATGAGACCAAATGCTCCTCAAAAATTTGCTCTGAATACTCAAATAATGACTGATTACACTAGAAACCAGCGACTGAGGCCATAAACTGAACAGGAAAGTCTTCACTGATCAAATGAGCTGGATGGGTCTTTTCCCATAGACTTCTATAGAATTGAACTATTTTTTTGCAACCAGAGGAGTTGCCCTCTATGGGTTTAAGTCACTTCCATATTTTAAAGTTTTCATTCAGTGCAAGTATAAAATATTTCAATAAATATGACCAAAATTTGCATTACATTATGTCGTTAAAGCCTACCAGCTGAGATTCTCCCACAGACGTTTGAACTCTGCAATCAGCAATGAAGGACAGGCTTACTGTTGCTGTTTGAGAGCAGCAGGAGCTGTATGACAATATGTTCCAGCAAAATAATTTCAGCTATTTCTTGTACACTGGAAGGAATTAGTCAAGGGTGAGTTGCGAAATGGTCCAAAAACACTCTTGAGACCAAAGCTGGCTTTGCATCTGGTGTGAACACACCATAAAAAACAAACATTACTGACATCATGAGAATCTCTGTAGAAACTTCATGCCAGGAAAACATGGATTATCACATTTCTAGAGTAGATGCAGTTGATATTGCTGTT
This sequence comes from Pterophyllum scalare, assembly GCA_024447675.2. Classification (NCBI taxonomy): domain Eukaryota; kingdom Metazoa; phylum Chordata; class Actinopteri; order Cichliformes; family Cichlidae; genus Pterophyllum; species Pterophyllum scalare. Next base: position 7,672 of record JAMQGT020014808.1, on the reverse strand, counting down.
ATTAAACCAAAGGTTTACTAACATATAGTTTTCAAACGTGGGAAAACAAACACTATGATTTTTGGAAATTTCTGGAATTTTTTTCAGGGAACTCTTCCACTGATTTCACCATATGTGGACAAGGAAAAATGTTTCATTTACACGTAAACTGAGCCAAAGTAAATGTATCTTCCACAGAGTGTTGGACCCCACTGTGTCACAGATTTATATATATTTAAGCTTTTATTATTCAGAGTAATCTAAAGTATCTTTGTGAAAACTGACAGGTGTGATGAGATTCGTCACAACTGTAAGAAGAAGCCTTGCTGCTACAAATGTGACGGTGCTGACTGATGTGCCAGAATGAAACGACAACAAAATCAAATGTCAGAATGCGTGCTGTGATGTTGAAGGTCAGTCACATTTAAATCAGACTAAGTTTATGTGCATTAAGGTTCTAATTACTTACCTCTTACTGCCCAATGTTCTCTTTTTGTGTTTAATGATTATTTTTCTCTACATGCAAATTATAAATTGTAAAGTTGGATTGGAGAGCTGGGAGTAGAGCAGGAGGAGCGACCTCTGACCTTGTCCAGGAAGTTCCTGACAGCTTTGTCGTAGTTGCCGTCGTGGATGGCGATGTGATGGCGTCCGATGGCAGCAATGAAATCCATCTCCTGATCCAGAAGTTTACAGAGAGCTGCCTTCCTCTCAGCTCCTCGCAGGGATAAGCTGATCCTCTGCTCCTCCTCGTTCCTCCACTCTGAGACACACAGTTAAGATATTTTGCTACCCAGCTCCATTCACAGACATAAAACAGTGAAATCCTCCATGCCTCTGAAGCCTACTCTTCAGAGCTTGATACAGCAGGTTGAAGTCCTCCAGCCTCTGCGGATTCAGCCAGCGGTGTCGGCGACCTCTCAGCTGCTCCTCTCTCTCCTCGTTCCTCCTCCTCTCCTGCATCTCCAGCCAGGCAATCCGCAGAGTTCGCGCCTTCCTCATATGGTCCACCACCTGCTGGGCCAACCAGCGCCGAGCATATGTCTGCAGACGGATCACCTGCATGCACGACGAGTTATATACGTACACTAAATATATTTTAAATTTAAGGTTTAAAGCAATAGATTTTTATGTACACTTTCTATGCACATGTCTGTATGTACATAATGCAGACTACACACAGAAATGATTCCATCTTCTATAATGTAGAAGAAGACCGAAGACATCAAAACCATTTCAAGTGTTTAAATTTATTTTTAAATTCAAACACCATGAAGCCCTAAGATGAAACTGACTGAGGAGCACTTCAAGAGTTTACTCTGCAGCAGAGAACCTGGAGTTACCAGACTCGAAGATCAGAGCATGCATGGTTTCCACCATAAAGCATGCTGGAGGAGCTCTAACACCACAGTATTGCTGGTCACATTTATATTCAGAGTTTAAGGCAACACTGAACCATCACAGGGACTATGAAGCCTGCTCTCACATGCTGAAGCTGCTGCTGTGTCTCATTCATGCAGAAGGTGTCATTTGGCAGCAGTGCATGAGGCACCAAGTAAAGCCACCAGTAAGAGGTGCCTGGCAGTCCCAGCACAGTTTGTCTTTGTGCAGAGTGACTGTTGTTCAGGGGCTTCCTTTAGTGCCTACACTTAAACAGTGAGTAAACGTGAACAAAAAATGCAATGATGTGAGTAGGAAAAAACAAAAACAAAACTAAGTGAAAGGTCCACATTCTCCTGACTGACAATCCCGACAGTTCTGCAGCATCCTAAAGGGGTCTGAGTCATGTCGGAAACAGGACCTTCCTCGACTCATCTGACAACATCTAACTGCAATATCTGATGCTTCACAACAGCCCTGCTGTCTCATCTGGTTTGAGCTTTGTGGGACCATCGTGTCTTTTCCAGTGGGATACTGAGATAACACGTGACTGCAAAATATGTAACTGAGAAGCAGGCTGACTGATGGAGAGCTGCGACCTAAACTGAGCTGAGGTGTTTAGAATGAGCTGAATGAAGGAAAAGAGACCAAAAAGTGCTCAGTGTGTGTGTTAGCATCTACAAGGCCTCATAGTTATGGTCAGCCTCAGTTAGAAGTGCAAAGGATGGCTACTGTGATCATGTTGCTTGGTTTAACAGTCAGATGTGTTATTTCCTTGTTTTGATATCTTCAGTCTTGTTCTACAGAGCAGGAAACAGCATAAAAATAAAAATCCTTGCTTGAGCAGCTGTGCACAAACATTTGGTGGAAGAAATATTAAAAACAATAATGCATTATAACCACACACAGTCAGTGTACACCCACAGCTCTCAGCCTCTTGTCGTGGTACTCATCAGCAGTGGTGTATTTTCCTGGTGAGACCAGCTTGTCATTCATACAGGAGACGTAGCAGCCAATCCCAGTCATCTGGGTGGAGGCATCGACTGGACACTGCTGAGCCTGAGACTTCAGCTCTACTGTCTGATGCAGAGAGAAAAAACTAATTCAATAACTTGTGAAAGGCTACAGCTCTCCTAGTGAGTAATCTTATTAGAGTTTGGCTGAATGGTCCTCGAGCAGTGATGACAGTTTAATTCAAACTGAAAAGTAAACTGTGGTGGATTCCTTAAAAGGAAAGGAACAAATCTAAACGTGATCGATGTATTGGAAAAGATCAGCAGTGATGTAAAATACACAGAAATCTGCATTCAGCAGAATTATCTTAACCATGTAAAACCACCAGTGTGGAAAGTTTAAGTGAATTTTTCTTATTAATTATATATAAATATATATATATATATATATGTATATATGTATATATATATATAAATGAGGACATGACTGAAGAAGAGTGCTCCACTCCTCCGAGGGGCGTTTCTGCCCAGCTCATTATCTCTGTCTCTATAATTAGATTGTTGAATGTGGACATGAAATCAGAGTCTGTGTCAAGCTTGATGAGAATGTTACTTTACATTAATGTGTGACCTTTAAATGCACCACCACACATAGACACATCGGCCTTTAAACTGCACCTCTGGTGTCCTCAGCTGGATTTGTTCTTTGGGGTTTCATGTGCTGTGCTGATCTTTTTAATCAATAATGTAATAACTTATTTAATCTCTATTTTTATTCTAATATAAACTGTGGTGACTTTGAAGCTCTTTTATGTACCTGTGTGTCACGGCTATAGACAGCCACTCCTTTGTCGGCTCTCCTTGTGGGCAGTGTCTGGACAGCGGCATGATGGTACTCCAACCCCGTGAGCCGATGCCTGTAGCCGCCCAGGAAGGCCTTCGACTGGCATTGGCGCTCGATCTCCACCACCACCTGCTGGAGCACCCCCTCATCTGGAAGTCGGTGAGACAATAACGGATGAGTCTACAAAGACGGAGCTGCTGCCAGAGTTTCCAGAGAGAGTTTTTCTGCATTTTAATGAGTACCGTGATCAGAAACATCAAAGCTCAGCTTCTCCAGACTAGTCCTACACTGTAATCTTTTTTTCTATGGAGGTCTGGATTTATTTTGTCTTCAGCCTGGGACCTGGGTTAACCCAGGTTTGAGAAACCTGTCTCAAGAGTTTAGCTTAAATTCAGTTCAAATAATGCACATCACATTCTTCTTACAAGCTTGTATGGTGATTTTTTTGTGTCTTGTGTGTTCATACCTGCTTCAACTTGGACAGTGATAACATCGGGCATGCTCTCATGCTCTACGACACGAAGAGGGCGGAGAGGGTGGACACTCGGGTCAGTGGAGCTCATCTCCATCCGGGTGGAGCTGTGAGGCCTGACGCCGAGCTCCATCAAACTCCTGTGCTCCTCCACCACTCTGCCTAAGAGACACACCAATCCGTTAACCTGAGTCCACACATGGAGCGGTTCACAGCAACATCAGAGAAAGTAAACGACATCCTGCAACTCTGAGCAAGAAAATGAACGGGTGCTGAGATAAACTCAAGGCCAATGGTTGAAGCAACCACCAACAAGTGTGCAGGACACTGGTAGCTGACAGAAGACAGGGCACTAAAGACATTATGGGGTTATCTAGGCAGCTAAAGCCTGGAATGTCCACTAGCAACCAGCTGTCATCGTCAAACATGACAAGTCACTCGTTCCCTCCGTGGACGCAGCTTGAGAAAAAGAATCTCCCATTCGGTCATTTCAAAGCAGACAGATACACTTTGTTGGATTTCACATTGTAAGATTGTGAGGAGATTCATTTTAATGACTTTAATGCAGTTCTTAAAATAGCCACTAGATTCTGAGTCCATGTAAATGACTCTCCACACCAAACATGACTTTGATGGGTTGTGCATCATCAAAACCTGCTCAAAAATAGAACTCACCTGAAGGAATGGCCATTTATGAGGAAAGCAAACACAATTTTATTGTTGCGAAGGCACACATGCGTTACTGGAATTACCTGATCAATCCTAAACTCTTTGAAAGGTGGAGAAAGAAACAAACCGTCCAGAGAGATCTGCAGCACGTCGGCGGGGACTCTGAGCTCCGAGGCAAGGTGACGCTTAAGGTCCTGAATGCTGAGACCAATGGCAAACGCCACAGTCATCACATGGCCCTCCGGCACCAGCACCACCTTCACTGCAACCACACAAAGAGGCCGAGTGTGTTATAGAATCTTTGTCATTTTCTGGCTTTAATAGTTGATAATTTATTTTGAGTAACATAAGGTTAAAAGGGTACTCCGAAATCTTTACTCTAGCTTCCACTGCCTTAGAGCAGGTTTGTCTACTTTATGCCTTTTCTTTAAGACACCATCCTAGTTACTGCTAGTAAAGTTTTAACAAGGCATTGCTGTTTGAATATTGTGGATACTATGTTTACACTTAGAGGGTGGATGGGATTTAGGTGGGATTTAGATGGGAATAAGTTCCAGATGATTGCATCATACACTCCCAGATTTGGTCTGTATGCAAACTGCAGAGGGCCAAGAGATGTCTTTACCTGTGGTCGTAGGTGGGCCAAAACTAGTCTCTAGTACCTTCTTCACACGTGATGTGAGGGTAGCTGGTCGATAGTTGTTAAGCTCTGATGGTGTTGACTTCTTAAATACAGGAACTAGACAGGGTGTTTTCCACAACACCTGTATCTTCTCCTGTTTTCAGATTTAATTTTAGATGTGACTGTGTCACTCATTATCCTCTCCATGTAGTTCACAAAATACACTATATTTTCAAAAGTATTCACCCACCGATCCAAATCATTGAGTTCAGGTGTTTCAGTCACTTCCATGGCCACAGGTTAATAAACCAAGCACCTAGGCATGCAGACTGCTTCTACAAACATCAGTGAAAGAATGGGTCACTCTCAGGAGCTCATTGAATTCCAGTGAGGTACCATGATAGGATGATACCTGTGCAACTAGTCCAGTCATGAAATTTCCTCACTACAAATATTCCACAGTCAGCTGTTAGTGGGATTATAACAAAGTGGAAGTGATTGGGAATGACAAACTCAGGCATGAAGTGGTAGGCCACGTAAACTCACAGAGTCAGTGGATGTTCAGGTGCACAGTGAGCAGAGATCACCAACTTTCTGCAGAGCCGATCACTACAGACGTCCAAACTTCATGTGGCCTTCAGAACAGTGTGTAGAGAGCTTCATGGAATGGGTTTCCATGGTCAAGCAGCTGCATCCAAGACTTACATCACCAAGCACAATGCAAAGTGTCGGATGCAGTGGTGTAAAGCATGCCGACAGTGGACTCTAGAGCAGTGGAGACATGTTCTCTGGAGTGATGAATCACACTTCTCCAGCTGATGATCTGATGGATGAGTCTGGGTTTGGTGGTTGCCAGGGGAACGGTACCTGTCTGACTGCATTGTGCCAAGTGTAAAGTTTGGAGGAGGGGGGGGGGTTATGGTGTGGGGGTGTTTTTCAGGAGTTGGGCTTGGCCCCTTAGTTCCAGTGAAAGGAACTCTTAATGCTTCATTCAGCATACCGAGACATTTGGAACAATTTAATGCTCCCAACTTTGTGGGAACAGTTTGGGGATGGCCCCTTCCTTTTCCAACATAACTGCACACCAGTGCACAAAGCAGCTCTATAAAGACATGGATGAGTGAAATTGGCATGGAAGAACTTGACTGGGCTGCAGAGTCCTGAGCTCAACCTGACAGAACACCTTTGGGATGAATTAGAGCAGAGACTGTGAGCCAGGCCTTCTTGTCTTACCTCACAAATGTGCTTCTGAATGGGTTAACCCCATTAACACTCCTAAACCTTGTAAAGCCTTCCCAGAAGAGTAGAAGCTGTTATAGCTGCAAAGGGTGGGCCCACATCACATTAAACCCTATGAGATGTTACTCAGGTTCATTTGCCTGTGAAGGCAGATGAGTGAAAACTTTTGGCATTTGGTACATTCCTCTGAATCAGCTGATGGTTGAATGTAAACAACAACAATAACATTTGGGACTTCTTTTGGCAAGTAATATGGATGGAAACCAGCAGCAATTGGCTCAATAACCAGGTCACAGAATGGTATGAATTATAGCTGAAAATAAGGGCTTTTCCCCCAAAACATGAATCTTTAAGAAAAACTAAACTATAAGAAAAAGCTTACAGCAGACAGTTATAACACTGTTTCAGCCGACCTGATGAGGACAGTGTTCTCAAGTTTAGAATATAAAACCTTAAAAAACACCCCTGGTTTTAAAATAAGATGTGAGACAGTTAAGAGGCCCTGATCAGATGATCAGAGAGGCTGGCTGCTGGATTAAGGACTCAGCAGAGAAACCATGTAGAACTTTGGATGCAATTAATAAACATTTTTAAATGAACTTTTGAACTTCACTGGAAGCAAATGAAAGGAGGCGGAACCAGAGAGAGGAAGGCTTGAGGATTGCATGTAAAAACTAATTTACAGTAAAATAAAAGCTTAGAGATATGTAGTTCAAAGTTCAGAGGGAGCCACTGCAGTGACTGACCTCAGTGAACACACACAGATGAGACACGGTTAAATCTCTTGTCAGGGATCTTTTTACTCTACTCTGGTTGTTAAATTAGAAATAAAAGCAGTGAGTAGTTGTTGGGTGCCAACACAGAAAGCCTTTGTTCTGCGATTTATAATAAAATATTTAATGGGTCTCTGCAGCTATGAAAAGTCGAAATGTAAGGCATGTCAGCGCATTCGGCCTAAATATTTATTCATGAATTCCACCTGGACTCACCTGAGGCTGAGCTGCCAGCCCGCACCTCTTCTACGCCGCCTTCCGGCTCCCTGCCGTCCTCCAGCGGCTCCTCTGCAGTGTCTCTTCCTGGCTCTGTGTCAGTTTCACCGTATTCCTCTTCTTTCACATCCCGCTCTTCATTTTCTCTTTGCTTCAACATGGCAGGTTTAACTGACTAAAGCTCGCCTTATATTTAAAATGAGGGAGATAAAAACCCAACGGATCAGCCTTTTAAACAACCTGACTAACTTTAGTTTTCTTTATTTAATCAAATTATGCATTTCTAATTTGTAGCTAACGCAGCTCACTGGGTCGATTACCACGCAATACGATTGTTGACATGTTGCTGTAGCAACAACAAGACAGTCACTTCCTGTTGGAGGAAGTTTAAGTAAGCATGTAGGTCACGCTTACGGGCACTTATTGGGGTAGTTATTAACTCTAATCTCAGTGGTCAGGTATAAAAACGATGTTAATTCATTCTTCTGTTTAATCATCACCACAAAGAACCTAACACCAGTTTAA
>JAMQGT020014807.1:0-40512 GCA_024447675.2 Pterophyllum scalare | reverse complement strand
GAGTGTGAAAGCACCACCAACATTCAAAAGTGACCAAAACATCAGCCAGAAAGCATAGGTACTGAGAAGTGGTCTGTGGTCCCCACCTGCAGAACCACTCCTTTATTGAGTGTGTCTTGCTAATTGCCAATAATTTCCACCTGTTGTCTATTCCATTTACACAACAGCATGTGAAATTGATTGAGCAATCAGTGTTGCTTCCTAAGTGGACAGTTTGATTTCACAGAAGTTTGATTTACTTGGAGTTATATTGTGTTGTTTAAGTGTTCCCTTTATTTTTTTGAGCAGTGTATATGCACACACTCGCAGACCTGCAGGAACCTTTCCCAACTACACTCAGGGTAGAAACACCCAGCAAGAGTCTGAAATGCTCAAGCTTCTCAGCGCTGTGCCTGTGGAGATCCCATTTTCATAAAGGGGGAGTGGAGACTGCTCTCTAAATGTGAAGACACCACACTGCTCAGTATGTTCAGGGTGTTAGAAAAGGACCAGCTCCCCGCTGGTTGTTGCTGCCCCCTCCCTGGATCGTGGGTGCTTTGTGGTTCCGGTGCACATGGCCCGGATGTTTTGGCATGGTTGTTGACCCGCTCCCTTGGGGGTTGTGGTACGGGTGGCTCGGGCCTCTTTGGTTCTTCAGTGTTCCTGGGGTGCTGTGGAGGGCTTCTGAGGGGCGTTGTTGCAGCCTCTCACCCTCATTATCAAGTACGTTTCATGACAAACACACACACACACACAACACAATAAAGCATGATTGTGTGCTTGTTTCCGTTTTTGTTTGTCTCTTTCAGCTGCTGTTTGTTCTTGGGGGAGTGTGTCCAATCTTCTGACTGGTACTGTATGTGTGATCTTGTAAGCACTCCTGCAGAGCTCAATGATATAGATGATTTTATGCATTTTGTGGCTGAACATTTTTAAGGAAGCAGCTGTTCAATCACAGCACATGTGTACCCTGACCAAGTCAAACTGAACTGCACTCAGGCACACCTCTTTGAGCAGCCCAGTTCTGCTGGCATCTGCAGATTGGATGCTGAGTAGGGTGAGAGAGAGGGAGGCAGAGACAGTATATACACAGAAGGGTAATTAGGGAAGGTGGAAACAGCTCGGAAGAATGAGACGGGGGCAAAAAAAGGAAGCAAAACTAAAGGCAAAGCACAAGGAACACACACTCAAAATAAAGCAGGAAGTGCAAAGCACAGACACATGCAACAACTTAACACAGGAGGCCTGACACAAGAGGATGGATACTGAGAAGGAACTAAACTCTAAAGCAACTGCAAAATAGGAACAAAAGTAAAGAATATATGAAGTATAAACATGAACCAAAACCAGAGCACAAAGATGAAATCAGAACTAGAAAGTCCAAAAAATTCAAATGGTGGGTACACTGACCCAGGAGCGTGCCACGTTCACTTAAATGCGTCTGAGCACGGGGCACAGCGACTGCACTAGTTAAATGAGCTGGACTTAGGGTCAAACACGTTTGGGCACAATACTGACCCCGTAGTATGAGCACACACTGAGTATCTTGGGATTCTCTCAAGTGATGGGAAAGTAGAGCATGAGAAGGACCAGCAGATTGGTGTGGCATCAGCAGTAATGTGGGACACATCCTGCCAGCGCTGTGTTCAGTGGTCTTGCTACCAGCTGATTGTTGCTGCATCCTGGCTTCATTCTGACAGCAGCTGCCAAGAGACCAGATCAAGAGGGATCCACATCTGTGTGTGTGTGTGCGTGTGTGTGTGTGTGTGTGTGTGTGTGTGTGGTTATACTGGAGGCAGCTCCACCCTGCAGTCTGTCTCTCTGCAAACTGACCACAGTACATTATGAACGCAGCACAGTCAGACAGGGCATGAGAGAGGGAGACAGTCAGTCACAGCAGTACAAGGAGTAATAACTGCTTCTATTTCAGTCTGCTGCCTCTCAGCCACTGACACACACCCTTTTCTTACTCCGTCTTGCTTTACATCCCTTTTCTTTTCTTCTTTTTTCCGTCATAAGCACACATCTTATTTTGTTATCCATCCTCTTTTATGTCTTAATCTTTATTCCGCACTTCCTCATCCTCTTCCCTCCCGCATCACTTCCCTTTCACCTCTTCTACAAACCTGCTATTTTTATACACCCTGCCCTTTCATGTCTTTTATGAGTTTTTATCAATATGTTATTAAATCCTTAAAATTTCACAGCAATACCATTATACTTGCTGCTTTCTGTGCTCAGTAACTTTGTTCATATTTAGATGTGTCTGACTCAGACACCTTTGCCACTTTATCCAAACTCCAAACCACAAATGCCAGTTCACTGTAGGAACTTCTATTTTATGACATGTGTTTGACTTCTGAGTTTTTACATCTAGGAAAAAAAGATATTTGGTATGGAATCAGTTGTCCCTAAATCAGTAATTCAAAGTCTTAACACTCTCAGACCCCCAGAAAAACCCATGGGGTAGGATTAGAGTTGGACTGCATGCCAAGCAAGCATGGTTTTTGAAAGGAGAACATGTTACCTTACAGATCATTTCTCTTACATCCAACAGTCTAGTTGATATTTCCAAGTAAAGGGAGTAGATGTGAACCTAACCCTGATACTCTACACAAATCACTGGTAACAGTGGATCTTAAGGGGTTGATTTAAACTCTCTTCTCCATCAACCATTGAGAAGTCATTTTGAAACCCTGGGTCCATGCGTTGTTTAACGACGTGCGACATTTAACCCTACTTGAATTATTCACAACAATAATTTTTATGAATTAATTATTTTCCCTTCACCTACACATGCTAGCTTCCATTCAGGAAGGTTACTTGATTTTACACTAATGTATACAGTACCAGTCAAAAGTTTGGACACACTCACCCACTCATATGAATGGTAGAGTAGAAAAGCGCTATATAAGAACTAGTCCATTTACTGGTACTTTAATTCTCACTGTTACTTTTTTTTTTAATATTTGGGGTTTTATAGAAACTCAGCTATAAAGCCTAATGTGCAGGGTTTATATAGGTCTGAGTCATCATTGGTGAGGTGATGGCCCTAATCCTGAACAAGCCAGTTTTTCCTTTTTAAAAATAAAAATTGTTCTCCCAAGTTTTAGCTGTCAAGAGACAAAAAAAAAAGTTTTTGCTTCTGTTTGTCTCCAAAATGTCAGGATTCAGGGTTAGGGCTGGGGCCATCGCTGATGAAAACTTATACCTCAGTGGGGTAACATGCACCTGAGAAAAGGTGCCCAATTTATGGCCTCTGTGGTTAAAGCATCCTTTGAGCCTTTTATTGGGTGCATTTTATTGGAATTGGTTGGATCTGTTTGTACTGTTGGGACAGGTCACTGCAAATCAGTAATCAAGTTGTTCTGAGTGATCACCTCTATCCTGTGATGGAACATTTCTATTTTGGTGGAAGAAGTCTTTTTTAGGATGACAACGCCTCCATTTATAGGTCACATGATTAAAACTGCTTTTCTATTATGCCCCCTGTGCCACCAAAACAGCTCTGACCAGAGGACCTTTGGAGTCTGGCATCAGGAAGTTGGCAGGGAATACTTTAAATCCTGTGGGTTTCAAGGTTGGGCTCTTTGTATCAGGCTTCTATTCTGGTTCATCCCAGACTGGACTACAATCCTGGCAGTTTGGAGGCCTGCTCAGTGCTGTGTGCACTTTGTTGTGTAGATCAAGCCTTTCCAGAACAGTTTTTTTTGTGGTGTGGTGGTGTAGATTGTCCTGCCTGGGGAGATTGCTGCCTTTGCGGAGCAGAGTTGCCATGTGAGTGTGGGAGTTTTGGGGTAATCAGGTATAAATGGCAAAGAATTTTTTCCCTTGTCCTCCACTGAGACAATGTCCCACATTTTGAGTGGCTCTAAATGACATTTAAAAAAAAAACAGCAGTCAAACTGACCCCTAAAGATGATTACAAGAAAAAGTTGAGCTGACTCACTGAGATCACTAGTATTCCCACAACCCTGTCCTCGAACCCTAACACTATGAAGTAATGTAAAACTTTTCTGGAACAAATTTGCAGAAAATATGAGAAATTCTGGTAACATAGGGTCAGATTTTGGGTCACCTCTGATTAAAAATTGTGATGTGCAATGATTTGCACATACATACCATATAAAACAGTCTGTTTAGCTTTTTTGATCATACCCAGTGTCTTGGATCTGCTGCTGAGAAAAGGGTTTTGTAAAAATTAGAATTTCAAACACAAACATGTCTTTTTTGTTTTTTGTGTTTAACATTTATGTTGTCCAGCCTGAACCCTCCATTATGCTCTGCGCGCACAAACACGCACACATAGTGGTATACAGTGTACTGCATTATTTTCAAAGTCTTGCATCCAAATTACAGGGATAAAAATATATCTGCAGGAGTTTAAAATGTCTCAACGAGGGGCCAGCTAGCGGAAATTCCTCTCAAGTCAGGCCGGTGAGGAATCCGAGCCAAGCAGGAACTAATCTCAGAGTGTTAATTGTGTTGTTTTGTGAATTGTAGGGTTTTTGAGGTACATTAAGTTCTTTAGTCAACCTATACTAAATGTAGTCCTTTTTGGGAAACTGTTCCACATAAAATGGACATACAAAGGTTTCCGCAGCTGATAAGTTCATTCAACCAATCAGAATGCTGGAGGAGGTTGTAGAACATTCTCATAATAACCCAAATATATGGCTGACTCTTTCTTGCTCAAACTTGCTTTCTTGCTTTATTTGGAACATTATTATCTCTTTCTATCCTTCCATCCACCCTCCTGGCATCCTGCTGTTATCCCTCTATCCTTCCTGCATTTTTCCGTCTGCCTCTGCACCTGTTTTTTTAACGATGCATTCCCAGGGGGAAAACAGCTGGGAGCAACATAAAATGATGGTTTAAGAAACCCCCAAATGACCACCACCAGCTCTCCCCCTTACCTGCCTCTGCTGAAAGACGAGCGTCAAACATCTGGCCTGGGAGGCACCTATCAGATATCAGTTTTAATGTTTAGTGGTGAGATATGGATAGTAAAATATGACAAAAGAGAGTTACTCATGAAAATCTTATATAATCAAGTTATCTTGTTTTTTTGTAAAAAAAAAAAAACAACAAAAAAAAACAACAACAACAACAACAAAAACTTCAGAATTGTTGCTTATATGATCAGTTTATTTCATGGTCACATCCACAACTATTACATTGAGTATTTAAGTTGACAAAGCTGGATCCAGAAGTTTAAGATACTTCCACTAATTTAAAGAAATAAAAACAACGCTGCACAGTGAGGCTGGTTAATCCAAAAAAAACCTGACAACAACAAGGAAGTCCAACATTAGGAGCCAATGGACAAAATGGACATGAGGGAGGTGACAATGAAGGCAGGAAAAAGAACAAAGGAGGGAAGTATAAGCAATAGAAGCCATGCAAGGAAGTAGCCTTCAAAATAAAACAGGAAGGGATCCTATTTAGTGCTAACAACAGAAAGACCCAGAAGGAACAGAGGAGGCAAAAAAAGCAGACAAGAATCAACTTTTGAAAACACAATATAAGAAGGGAAACTAAAGATTATAATGGAAACTATGAAAAAGTACAACAACAACAACAGCATCTCTTTTTTTTCAGAAAAACAACCCCAACATGTCTAGTATGGAGTACGAAAAGACCCGATCGAATCTTGAATAACAGCACCATCACAGCCTGCAGCAAGTTTTAACTGGGCAGCTGCTCTCAGTCCAAGAACAATTATGGAGCTGGCAAAGAATATAAAAGATGACAGTGGCATTTAAAGTGAACACAGCAGAGTCAGAGGAGCTTCCTGTGTAGCACGCTCAGTTTTCCCCACACACCCTGAAATACCAAACTAGCGTTTAACAAATTATACACTCTGAAGGCAGTTTCAGAGACGAAAAGGCAGAGGACTGTAACTGAAAGGAAAAAGCTGCATTAAGAAACATACACTATAACATCTACAATCACAAAAAGTGCCACACTGCACTGATATAGTGGTGGGGCATAGATTTAGCTTCATCTTAAAATTCATCCTAAATGGGAAGGATAAAGTTTCTCTATCATTGTATGCGTGGCCAGAGATTCAAAGTAAAAGAAATAAAAGTGGGAAAGCTTCAGCCACAGTATCTCCCTCCATCATTCTGTTTGGCAGTCTCTCCTGACAGCATGTCCAAGCTTTCCAATTGACCTTCCAAAATCCACAGTATTAGTCAAAGGTTTGGATAGATGTGAATGGAGGAGTGTGCCCAAACTTTTGACTGGTACTGTACACAAAACACTTCATTGTAAACCATAAACTTATATTCTTATATGTTGAGACCTTCGTATTTGTTTGCTCCTGGTAATTCTTATTATATCCAGTTGTAGTATTACTGTTTACAGCCTGGATTTTCTGAAATTATATAATAAACGTGATTAATAGCATGTCAAAGTCCCATTGATTTTGCACAAGTCAGACACTGTATTCCTCACCTAAACTGATTTTTTTAAAAATCAGATTACTGACCTCTATTATGGGATTTATGCTTCTGCATTAAATCACTGCCAGGGGTACGTGGTACCTGAAAACCTTTCTGAAACCCTATGCTGTAACCTGATCTTCACCTCCCTAGAAATGCAACCACACATCCATCGCATCCCACAACAGCATGTTCAATATCAGTGTTTCCTCCTATGTCGTCCCAGCTACTTCTTCTTCTGCAGCCATATTTCAAATCAGCTGAAAGAGAATGGATTGACTCAAAGCAAGAACTTCCACCACCAACTAGTGTCTTGAAGCAAAATTGTATTGTAGGGAGGCACATCACACACAGGTCTAAATGGCAATGGTGACAGCAACATGCACAGACTACATCATAGACTCGCTGGATGCTTGCCTGCAGGAACTCTGATCTCTACCTTGAACTATAAGGCAGGCTTCCTCATGTAGTGATAGTGTACAATAATAAATGCACTTTTTTTCCCAATGAAATAATGTAAAAAGTCATTTGACAAAATCAACTTGCCATGCTAATATCAATAGTCCAGTTACCCATTTAACCAGATTGCAATACCTGATCACCTTAAAAGCATTAGACAACCAGGCTGGTCTGTTTCGATTTGCTGTTTTTTTTTTTTGTTGTTTTTTTTTTTGGGGGGGGGGCATTTATTTAAAAAAAAATTAAAAAAAATATATTAGAATTTATTGAAATGCTATTGAGTTTACACTGATATATGTTGATCATAATTGGATCATCATAGCTTATAAGAAGTAAGAACCCAGTAAGAAGTGAACCAACACCCTGGATAAACCTGAAGTTACCACACTAAGACCCAAATCCTGCTTCATAACACAAACATAAAGTCTCTGATGCACCTTGTGATTCAGGCTTTTCTTGTGTTATTCATGTAGCATACGTGCTTAATGCCTAATGAACTGCTAATCTGGAACTTCCTAAAAGGAGAAAGAGTTGCCTAGCAGCCAGCCATTTGCTTCCTAGAGCTGCTTTTTCTTCGTTTTCTCCTCAGAAAGAAGCAAATACAAGCACAGCATGTGTTTTATTTATTTATTTGCTTTAAAAGCAAAGACAGTATTCTTCATACACATACAAGTGTCTGAGGAACTGAAACCTGATGCCAAAACACCACAAAAATCGCAAAAATCCTTTGTGTTTGCAAATTGCTTGGCTAATGTGGTTAATGTCGTTAATGTCATTTGATCATGAAGCTAATTTGATGATAAAGTTCCAGTGCTAATGGACAATAAGAAATATTGGATACTAAAGTGGCAGTTATACACTGTAATAGTAGTAATTCCTCACATTTCTCTGAAGTCCACATGAAGTGGTGCATTGCAAGTCTCCACAGATTAGTCCACATAGTCACAAAGGTGTGTGGATGTCTGCTCAGAGCTTTGCAGCCCATTAAGGTAATTTAGGAAATAGCAAAGCTATCACATGAAAGCACTATGTATCATGTGTTGTGCAACGCAGTGACTTCTGGAAGGTCTCTCCTTTTTTGGGGTCTGAATTTGGTTCAAATATGTTCACCTGAGTGCCAGGATTTTTTTAGAGGGCTGCGCCTTACTTTTAGAGTTAGAGTGAAAGAGAGGAACCTTTCAGACAGGGAATGAAAAGGTATGCTGCATCAGTATATTTGCATTTATATAAGTTCTTTCTAATCTTATTGATCACTCAAAGTGCATAGACTGCAAATCATGCTTCAATCATACATTCATACAGCATTTTACCTCCTGTCCATGGCCATTTTAGAATCTGCCTAAATCCACGTCTTTTGTTTGAGGAAGCCAGAGTACCTGGAGAAAATCCACATGAGAGAAAGGTCCCAGCTGGCAGATGGATTTGAACCCAGAGGTTTATTGGTGAGAGATGATGATGGCAACCACTGCACCACCATGCAGCACCAAACACATGGTGTGACATTATGAGGAAAATAGAATTTTTTAATCATTTAAACATTAAAGTCTTGCATAAAATAAGAATTTTAATAAAGTGATTCATTGGTTCTTCAAAGGTTTTCATCGTATTGATATGCAAGAACTTTGCATTAATATTATTTACATAATAATATCTTGAAAACAAATTGCCTTACCTTCTAATCAACAAGGGACTCACCAATGAAAGCGTCCTGTAAGGAACAGCTCTATTCGACTCCAGACGTATCATTGACTTTTTCACTTTTCTGTGGAATCCAGTGTTAGTTTGTGGTTGTGATGCCATTGTGGTGAAAATGTGGCTCTGATGTGGCAATTGTACCACAGCTGGGAAACAACCAACCTTGTTAAAGAAAAAAGTCTGCATTCTTAAGTTCAAGATGCAAGTCTGCAATAGAGAGTTTACATGAAAGGCTAGTAGCCAATGATCAGCCATAGGTGTTGATGATTGTCTATGTATTAGCCCTGTGATGGACTGGTCACCTGTCCAGGGTGGACTCCATCTCTTGACCTGTGACAGCTTAATTAGTCTCCACCACCACAGTCCTGGATTGGATATGAAAATCGATGGGTGCACATTGGTTTTCTTTATTAATACTAGTAGTAGTAGTATCATCATCATCATCATCATCATCATATGTAGTAACATTGTCAAAATTAATAAAGTCATGCATAGTTTTACCTTCATAATAGTTTCCAAAGTCTTTGGAGTTTCAGGCAATCAAAGCCCATGGGGGTGGGTCAAAGATTTTTTAAGTCACCTGATTTTTTTTTCAGCATTATTGAGCCCTCATCACTTCTAAAATACATAGGCTGTCCATATGAAATTTTCAGGGCTGAAAAAAATGATTGCAAATCATAGCTACTGTAGATGATCCTGATATCAAAATGTAGCTAAAAATATTACTTTCACAAATTAGGCACAAGCTCCTTACCAGGGTCAGTTAAATTTGCTCGGATCACTTACCAGTATCTACCTCCACTGCCATTCAATAAGGCACCTGCAAGCTGCTTTCATTTGATTAGAGTTTAGGTCTGTTCAAGTCTCATCAGCAATAAATTTTTAACTTTAAATGAATAATTTTATTCCCTTACTAAAGTAACAGCTATAATGACAGGATCATTTTGTTCTTTATCTTAGTGTCTGTCTATGTCCTCACTGAACTTTGGGGATTATTAATATGATTTCAAGCTCTTCTTCTCCCCCCTCCTGTCACAGAATCCCAGATATTTCCAGGATTTCTGTCCAGCTCTGCTCTTCCAGTGATATTTTGGAAATTACAGAGTTGGATTTTTTTGCACCACTGATCCCTCAGCCTTTATTACTATATAGCTTTACAGTGTTCTTTAATTACATTGTGCTCATACAGTATGTATGAGCTTTGTGTGTGTAGTTTTGACTACTCCCGTGACAAAGCTAGTATTGTACTGACCTGACACTCAGACGATTCACATAAACCTCTTGAAACCAGCCAATCAACTTAAAACTAATTACGCAGAATTCTGTGCATGCAATGTCTGCAAGGAATGACTATTTATGCACATTTTTAAGGGGGGAAATGTACGTGATTATGCACTCTATAATTTAGGTCACATAACTTTTTAGCTGAGAAAATGGCTCAGCAAGAAAAAAAAAAACTGACAGAAAACACGCATGTTTTGGTGGTTTATTGCTGCATTTTGACCAGCTTGACCTTATTGGTAGGGGACAAGACTGTACACGAATGAACTGTTAAAAGAAGTCCCAGTCCATATCTTTAATTCTGACTGCTTTAAACTGCCAAACCTTCAATTATATCTTTTCTAAATTCAGTTTTATTGAATGTTTCAGATGCATATGCTGCTATTTCATTCCAAACATCACAGAAGGTATTTTCATTTCTTAATGCTGTATTTAGGAGCAAGATGTTGTGGTTTCTTTTTTCATGCTTCTTAATTCATGCCTGCCAGCTTGAATGTGTTTGCTTGTATTCTTGTTGTGCATGTAAGTGTATGTTCAAGAATCTATGTGGTGATTAAAAAAAGTGAAATTTTAAGAAATAATAAAAGTTTGTTTGTAATGTTTAAGACTTAGCTATATATTCACCTCTGTGTTATCTGCTTAGTTATTTTTATTCAAATTTTATGGTGAATATATTATATTACTCTACTAAGGCTAATCATACATGCTACAGCTTAGCTAACCATCAATATTTCTTGGCCTTCCATAAATTTTCAATGCTTGATTAGATTGTAATATAATTCAAGAGAATGGCTCTGTTACTTTCTTTATGTTGGTAAACGAATCAACCAAACCTATCTATTCTAGAGACCCTGTGCATCTTGGTGACACAACAACACTGTAAAATTATGAGCAGCTTTATTTTTGTAGTGAAATGACATGGACCATTTTGATCAAATCCCTATGATGTACTTCTCTAAAACCTCTACTAGTCACACACTCTAGTTTTTAGCATTGTTTTTATTGCAGCCCACAAGCCACAAAATAATTTAATATAAATAGGGGTCTGTCCGGATCTTTTTTGTTTCAATGGGAAAATGCTTCTGTAAGGTGAGTGTGTGATTGAGAAAATGCACTTTACCAAGAGTATTTTAGCTACATTGCTATGCTAGCTTCCCTTACTAATGCATGTTTGTTAATTTGCTTAGTAGTATTTTAGCTTCATTGCTATGCTAGCTTCCCTTATTAGTGCATGTTTGTTAATTTGCTTTGGCACATTGGTAGGCTTGATAGTTAACTGTATTTCTTGCCTTGTGAGTTTAAGTTTTATCTATAAACTGAAGAGATACTGTATACTGTAGTTACGTTTTCTTTGTCAATTAGGCACCATGACATCCGTAAGTATTTGGACAAAAGGATCATTTCTGCAGTTTTTTATTTTTATTTTAACTTGTTATTTTAATAGACATAAGGTGGAAACATTATGCTTTGTGGCTCTTTTTTTGCTAAGGATACAGGACAACTTCCCCACATTGAGGTGCCAAAGGATGGGCCCGTGTACCATAATATCTTGGATGAGAACCTCCTTCCCTCAGCCTGAATGCTGCAGATAAGTTGTGGATGGGTCTTTCAGAATGAAAAATGAGGCAAAAGATACCACCAAGGCAACAAAGGAGTGGCTAAAGAAGAAGCACATTAAGGTCATGGAGTGGCCCAGTCATTTTAAAGACCTCAGAACTATAGAAAATCTGTGGAGGGCGCTGATGCTTTAAGGTGCCAAGTGGCAGCCAAGAAACCTAAACAATTTACAGAGTTTCTTTTAAAAGGAGTGGGGCAAAATCCTTCCCGAGATGTGTGCAAACCTGGTGATCAAGACACAAAAATATCTTAAGGCTCAGGTATCAAGCTTACGAATTCAGCAGAGGATCAAATAATTATTTTCCCCACTGTATCAACAGATCAGCAGATTGACTGCTTGGCTTAGTACAAAGGTCCCGTATTCACACCTCTAAGGCTAACATGGCATGCTGTGTCAAATTTCTTAAATGTAAAATAAAAAAAATTCCATTTATACTTGAGAAAGTATTGATCCTCTAATTTAACTCTCAGTAAGAAAGTAAAGCATAGAGTATATCACAAAAGTGAGTACGCCCCTCACATTTCTGCAGATATTTAAGTATATCTTTTCATGGGACAACACTGACAAAATGACACTTTGACACAATGAAAAGTAGTCTGTGTGCAGCTTATATAACAGTGTAAATTTATTCTTCCCTCAAAATAACTCAATATGCAGCCATTAATGTCTAAACCAGCAGCAACAAAAGTGAGTACACCCCTTAGTGAAAGTTCCTGAAGTGTCAATATTTTGTGTGGCCACCATTATTTTCCAGAACTGCCTTAACTCTCCTGGGCATGGAGTTCACCAGAGCTTCACAGGTTGCCACTGGAATGCTTTTCCACTCCTCCATGATGACATCACATAGCTGGCGGATATTCGAGACTTTGCGCTCCTCCACCTTCCGCTTGAGGATGCCCCAAAGATGTTCTATTGGGTTTAGGTCTGGAGACATGCTTGGCCAGTCCATCACCTTTACCCTCAGCCTCTTCAATAAAGCAGTGGTTGTCTTAGAGGTGTGTTTGGGGTCATTATCATGCTGGAACACTGCCCTGCAACTCAGTTTCCGGAGGCAGGGGATCATGCTCTGCTTCATTATTTCACAGTACATATTGGAGTTCATGTGTCCCTCAATGAAATGTAACTCCCCAACACCTGCTGCACTCATGCAGCCCCAGACCATGGCATTCCCACCACCATGCTTGACTGTAGGCATGACACACTTATCTTTGGACTGCTCACCTGATCGCTGCCACACATGCTTGAGACCATCTGAACCAAACAAATGAATCTTGGTCTCATTAGACCATAGGACATGGTTCCAGTAATCCATGTCCTTTGTTGACATGTCTTCAGCAAACTGTTTGCAGGCTTTCTTGTGTACAGACTTCAGAAGAGGCTTCCTTCTGGGGTGACAGCCATGCAGACCGATTTGATGTAGTGTGCGGCGTATGGTCTGAGCTCTGACAGGCTGACCCCCCACCTCTTCAGTCACTGCAGCAATGCTGACAGCACTCCTGCGTCTATCTTTCAGAGACAGCATTTGGATGTGACACTGAGCACGTGCACTCAGCTTCTTTGGACGACCAACGCGAGGTCTGTTCTGAGTGGACCCTGCTCTTTTAAAACACTGGATGATCTTGGCCACTGTGCTGCAGCTCAGTTTCAGGGTGTTGGCAATCTTCTTGTAGCCTTGGCCATCTTCATGTAGCGCAACAATTCATCTTTTAAGATCCTCAGAGAGTTCTTTGCCATGAGGTGCCATGTTGGAACTTTCAGTGACCAGTATGAGAGAGTGTGAGAGCTGTACTACAAAACTGAACACACCTGCTCCCTGTGCACACCTGAGACCTAGTAACACTAACGAGTCACATGACATTTTGGAGGGGAAATGACAAGCAGTGCTCAATTTGGTCATTGATGGGTGTAGTTTCTTAGGGGTGTACTCACTTTTGTTGCTGCTGGTTTAGACATTAATGGCTGTATATTGAGTTATTTTGAGGGAAGAATAAATTTACACTGTTATATAAGCTGCACACAGACTACTTTTCATTGTGTCAAAGTGTCATTTTGTCAGTGTTGTCCCATGAAAAGATATACTTAAATATCTGCAGAAATGTGAGGGGTGTACTCACTTTTGTGATACACTGTATTTCCCAGAGTTTAAAGAAGCAGTTGTCATTAATATTAGTAACATAATGCACATTTTTGTGTGCTTAAAAACACTACAGGACATTGTTATAAATCCATGCTACTTTTATATCAAAATCCTGCGATACAAATACTCATGTCTAAACTTAAACTGGTACCTCATGACAAAAATTACCTACTGAGCCTATCATTTTGTTAAGAGTGAAAAATACCACGTATGCTCAAAATCTAAACTTCAGCTTTCCATGTGTAATCTCAAATCAAACCTTTGAGGTGTGCTACTGCAACGAGGGTGATGTTTTTTTCATCAGAGACTGGAACAAAAGCAAACTCTTTGCGAGTGTGTATGTGTGAGTTTGTGACACTCTGAGGATTCAATCAGAGCTGGAGGTCGATCCGGGGAATGATGAGGTGGCGGTTTCCTCCCTCTTATTCTTCTTTTCTCCTTCTTTCTTCCTGAAAGACAGATTGCATTCCATACTTTTCCCTGTTAAAAAAAAGAACAGGCAGACACATGGATAATGTGAAGGTATCTGCAGCGTGTGTGTGTGTGTGTGTGAAAGAGAGGAGAGAGAGAGAGCAAATGAGAGAGAGAGAGAGAGAGAGAGAGAGAGAGAGAGAGAGGAGGAGTGAATTAGAGGCTTGCTTGGCCAGCTTCAGACTGCAACGTGTCTGATGCTGGTGGATCAGATGGCAGAAAGCTGCTGCTGTGTGTCTCCCCACAGCTCATCTGCTCCATAATGTCTGCTTGTCTGCTTTCTGCTTAATTACAGCTCACCTGCAGCCGGGCCGGCGCTGCACATGGTGGGTGGGGGTGGGGTGGTGTGGAACCAGAGAATCGCCCATATAAACCTTTATTTCGACTGGGTGGTGGGGGGGGGAATTTAGCGACTAAAAAAGGGCTCTTATTATTTAGAGCCGATAACAATCATAATCTGTGCAAACCCCACAATTGTGGAGGTATTTCAAAACAGAGGCAGTTTCAGCCCACTGCAGCTGCTCACTCCAAAAATGCTAACATCTGGTTCAGTCATAAACTTTATTATTTATTTATTTTTTACGATCATCTTCTACCTAAGAAACAATAGGACGATTCTGGCAGATCTTAGCCGTCTTTATAAAACTTTCAGACATAATTAGAACAGTTAACACATGACTATAATTTTTTGAAGTTTGCAGGTAAATTCCCTTTTGGAGCTATCTATTTTTACCAAGTCTCAAGTAAGCATCCAACTTCGGGGCATCACAGAATCACTTACAACATGTTGGGTGTTAAAAAAACAATTTTTTTTTAATTACAAAAAAAAGCTCAAAGAAAATTGCCATTTTCAGTGAACTGGCATTGCTGTTGTGACATCAACCACATTCCACAGGCGAAAATGTTCGCAGATCATATAAATCTTTGGGGTAACATAATGTAACTAATGTGACCCAAGTACTAACATTAGTAAGCTATTCAGAAACCACCTTAACATTTCTGTCAGTGTCCCATAAACCAAATATATTGTTGACATTATAAATAAACTATGTAAATGATTTAAAATACGGTGGCCGCTGTAGGACAAACAACTTTGTCCATCAGTCATTTAGTGATTGAAGGCTGTCAGTCTGCTGTTTGTGCCAGCTGTCAATATGCTGGTTGTCCGTGTCTAGCCTGTTTTTGCTGCTGTTAGCTGCTGTAACCTGCCTTTAGTGAAACTTTCTTTGAAGTGGATCTAGCATTGTTAGACACTTAGCGAATAAACTCTCATACAATGTGAAAATGTGACCAAACTGTTTATCAGAGGGAAAGTGTGACTTTTAGGACACTGAAGCCTAACATTAGCAGCTGTTGTTTTTTTTTAGCCACCTCGTTGTCGCCTGTCTGGAGACAAGAGGTCTATTTTACTAACAATAAGTAAGTGCAAAATTATTAGGAATAAATAAGCATGTTTATGCATATTTTTGTGTTTTAGAGCACTGACTTCAGTTAAGATGAAGCTTGAGGTGAGCAGGAAGAGGATGGAATGGAAATGATGGAGGAAGAGCAGAGAAGGAATGGGAGAGAGAAAGAGATGATAAAAATATGCATGTAGACATGTTAAATGATCATAAAGAGTAAAGCGCTATTTGCGGTATTTAAATTAAAAGGTAATTTATAAATATGTGGCTGGTTTCTAGCCACATATTTGTGATTAGGTTGAACATTTTTAAAGGATTAAGTTCATGAATGTATCAATTTGTTGGAAGATTTCACACTAATCAATGTTTATTTATGAGTTTAGTCATGTTTCTTTGATAAAGCAGGTGATGTATAAGCTGATAGAATAATTGTTTTTTTTGTTTGTTTGTTTGTTTGTTTGTCTTCAAATGAGTTTTAGTGTTCATGCCAAACAATTGGTAACAAGAAATTGCTGAAGAGATGCGCCAAACTACTTTTAAGCTCTTTCTCCATTGCACGTATGGAATTGAAAATTGCCTGTTTATCAGTCACCATTAGACTGTTTAACCACACAATAATCAAGTGGCATCAGCCTCAAAAATCCAGTATCTCAATGGCTGGCTTTCCCAAATCTCAGTATTCTTCCAGGTACTGCCTACAACCCATCAGTAATATTTTATAGATGTATGTTAAACTTGAACACCATCCTAATGCAGTAGAGGTGTAATGAACTCAATACATTTACTGACTTAAAAATAAATCCTACCCAGCAGTCTCATTACTGAAACAAATATCTACTTGCAATAATGTGTGAAACAATTCTACATTTGTTTACAATATTATTATTCAGCCCTTCTGCTTCCACTGTGGTGATGAAGGATGAACCAGAATTACAAGCTGAATAATACTGAAGGACTTTGAAGGAAACAATGGAGGAAACCGGAATGGTTGCAGTATTGCTGTTTGTTGTGTTAGCCTTCATGACAGATGTTATGTTTCTGATGGTGATTAGCCATCCGTTTCAATCTCGTGACAGTAGTTTTTCAAAAGAACTTTTCCCAAAGTGGTTTTTTCCATCCACCAGCAGCTCAAATCAAACTAAACACCAGTGCATTTCCTCCCATTTCAGATGTCACTATTTATTGTAACCAGAGGATGAATCTTGATATATGATAGCCTGCAACTTTGAAAATGAAAAATCAGAGTGTGTTGAGTTAGTCCATTTATTACCTCTGCTTGAGGGTAAAGGTTTCATTAGCTACTACCATAATACATTGGCATCTCTGATTCTGTAGTTGATTTGCTTTGTGGGTTATGAAAAACTATGGAAACTGAGCATTCACAGCTAAAAAACTGTTGATGACTTTGTAGGCTCACCCAGACCAGAAGAAGCACATTGGAGAACATGCAAATCTGATACAGGTGGGCTTTACCCTGGGTTTGAACCCAGGACCTGTTGGTTGTGAGGCAACAATAAGGCACAATAAGGTGATATGTCATGTCTGATGTGTTCCCATTATACCTGAATCAGATCACAATGAAACACTGCTGTTCTCCTGCAAATGTTAACTTTTGACAGAATCCTATGACAACAGAAAAAAATCCCCTCAATCACAGACAGCTTATTTAGTTCACTCCAGCATTTTAGTGTAGTAATAAAGTCTGCGGACTTGTAGAAGGCAGATTTTTACAATAAAGTCCCCAAAGTGCTGCTTGATGCAGTTTGATAGAGATGCTCCACTAGTGCAGTTTGAGAACCAGTTCGCAGAGGCAGAAAACAGAGCTACATGTTAAATGCTGCTACGTGAGCACCATATTTTAATAAGTGAAAAAAAACAAGTACAAATTAAAAAAAATATTTATATTATTGTTTATTCACTTTGCAACAAAATAAAATAGAAAAATGGCCAGATTCAGAGATAGATGGTTTTCTTTGACAGTTAAAGTCATGCATGCTCGATTGAAATAAGTCAATAAGTGGATTTTGTCAATATGGTATTTAATAGTTGAAGCAGTATTTGGTGCTTTATCTTTCAGTGACAGAGGGTGTTAAATTAAAACATGGAGCATGTTATAGTAAAGTTCTGTAAACAATGATGAAAATGAGACTTTCCACACCTGCACGCTGATCACAACACAACTTAGAAGCAAAAACACAGATAAGCTACACCTACGACCTGAAGCTTGTGCTTGTAAGCCTGCAGCCATGTTCAGGACATGTTAACACTCAGACTAGAAAAACACTTTGGTAAGCAAAAACAATTGAGACAAATCTACGACTGAAAACCTGACTCAAAGCAGAACAAGATCCCAAAGCTGGACTAAAACTGTCAGATTCTCAGACACTGAATCCTGAAAATCCAGAAAGCTGAACCTAAACAGTCTTGGCTTCAACTGAAATTAAAGTGAACCAGGAAGTGGACCGCAATCAGGAATAAAATCTGGATTAAAACCGGGACTGCTGCAGATCCTCCTCCAACCATCTGATGGTCCTATGGATCAGGTTTCCTTCTGCTCAGGTCCCCCACCCCCTCCTGCTGCTTCTTCCTCTGATCCAAACTACAGTCCTTCTGCTGTGGAATCATGGAAGGAGGGACCTTCTGTTTTTCCCTTCTTCTTTCTCTCTGTTCTTTTTTTTTTTTTTTCTTTGAAGGAGGTGTCCATTCTTGTCTTCCTTAAACGTGAGCAGAAGCAGCAGCAGGGTAATGAGGGTGCGTCCCCACAGTCGGTCCAGTCTCCGGTACCTCCCAGTTCTTGAGGCTCCCATATAAAAACCCTTGTGGAAAGTCAGTGTAGGCAGTAGGGAGTTTTCTGCTGGGGTCAGGAGGATTGTGAACAGACGAGCGGATCCTGCCCCAAACACCCGTGTATGAGTGGAGTGTAGCAGAAAGAAACATCCCCAACTTTTTTTCCTCTCTTGCCTCAAAGAGTCTACATGTCTAGTGGCATCTAGACATGTTCAGCTTTGTGGATTTGCGGCTGGCGCTGCTGCTCAGCGCAGCAGTGCTCCTGATCAGAGCGCAGGGCGAGGACGACCGTAAGTTTCATCACTGTTTGCTGGAGCTTCTCAGACTTTTTTCTCCCCTTTTATTAATTTTTTTTTTTTTTTACTGGTTTTGGAAAGTGGATTTTCTCTACATGGCTGGACGGCTTCTGAGATCTTAGAGAAGAGGAGAAAGGAGAAGTTTGAAGTAGAAATAAGTTTGATTTGTTCTGCTCTTTTGTCTCCATATAGATAGAAAAATAGATAGATAGATAAATAGTACACGGTATGTGTAATGCATTAGGCATCTCCAGAAGGCCCCTGTCTCTCCCTTTTTCTGTTTGTCTAAGTCTCTTTAACCCCCACCTCCCCACCATGCATGCAGAGCGAGTTGCTGCAAGTTTTCCATTCTCTCCTCCAGGCGAGGGTTATCCAGCTGCAGACCAGCAGAAATGCATAGGTTTGAACCTACATTTCCCCAAAATTTGGAGTATTCATGCCTGTGTGCTTTCAAAAGCCTAATCGTCCTGTGGTATTTTATCAGTCTGATGCCCCTAACTGGGCCGGCTGCACCCATTCAAAAAATGGTTTCCATGAAACATGAGCCAGAAGGTGAAGCCTGTCACAGGCCTGATTGATGTGGCAGAGCAATGTGCAGCCTGAGGCCAAGTGTTGAGTTGGACAGGTGAGCGAGAGGGAGAGTAGGGAGAAAACAGGGAGCGTAGGAGGAAAGAAGCAGGCGTAGTCTTGTCTGCT
The DNA here is from genome assembly GCA_024447675.2 of Pterophyllum scalare. Lineage (NCBI taxonomy): Eukaryota > Metazoa > Chordata > Actinopteri > Cichliformes > Cichlidae > Pterophyllum > Pterophyllum scalare. The sequence continues at coordinate 21,244 of JAMQGT020014807.1, read as the reverse complement.
GGAGGATTTGACCTCTGCAGCCTGAGCAAATTGTCACCTTAAGAGTTTATGAAAGCTTGGTTGGATTTTTAAGGAGAGAGGAGGTCACAGGGGAGCAGATGCCTCTGCTGGCACTTAGAACAACCAGTTTCCCTCTGTGAGAAGACAAAGAAAAGCAGCTCAGCTCTGGAAACAAGACCTGAGGAGCTGAAACTCAGTTTTTCCAGATGTTCCTCTTCTTTTGGAAAAGACTCAGCTGTGTATCTGAAGCAGATGTTTTCTGGCCGTCTGAGCGATCTCACAGCGCCACCCAGAGGCTGCTCTCAGCACCTGCGGACACATCTGGCCGCCACGTCCCCCAAGCCACCCCCCACCCCCTTTCTTTCCACTCTTTTTTTTTTTGTTTTCTCTAATTGCATCCACATGTGGAGTGTTTCCACCGGTCACTGCCAAGCCGACAGTCTGCAGCACTGCTTTTCCCCTCTGAGCTCAGCGATTTGGCACGCTGCAAGAGTTATAAGCCACTCTTTGAGGAGCTCCAGTTTGGGGTTAGACTTTGCTGAGAAAAATGTAGCAGCCGCAGTGTCAGGGTGAAAGATGTGACTTTGAGTTGATGTTCAGGAAGATTAAATCTCCTCCATGCGTAATCAGCTTCTTTGTGTGTAATCATGGTGTGACCTACAGCCAGAGAGGGCAGCATGTTGGTGCCCTCTCTGTCACCTTTGACCTGTTCCGGTCTGATTCTGAAGCCCCCAGTTCCTGTCCACATCTTTCTCACTGCTAAGCTGTCCAGCTTTTAGTATTTATGTTGCTGCTGTCACTATTTCCACTGTTTCAGATGTGGATTTTACACCAGTATAGCAATCTTTCTTTCTTTTTAACAGTTTTCTCCAAAAAGTATTTTATTCATGCTAAAAGCAGTGCATTTTAGTGTAACGCAAACCTTTGATCTCATTTTGCATTTTTATGCTTCATTAGTTTGAATAAATTTGAGCACAAATCAAATTTTCTAAATTAGAATAAAAAAATGAAGACATTTTATTTTTTTATCATTTATTTTTAGCTTCAACAATAGAGCACTTCAATTTTCTGCCCTAGTTTTAAACTTCATGTGGCTTCACTCCCATGAAGATGCTTGTATTTCTGTGGGTGTGTGTGCACATATGCTCAGGTAGCTTACCTGTCACTTACCGTCTCTCTCACTCTGTGTCGCCCCCCTCAGGCACGGGCGGAAGCTGCACTCTGGACGGTCAGGTGTTTTCAGACCGGGATGTGTGGAAGCCAGAGCCATGCCAGATCTGTGTGTGTGACAACGGCACAGTGATGTGCGATGAGGTCATCTGCGAGGATACAACAGACTGCCCCAACCCCATCATCCCTCACGACGAGTGCTGCCCCATCTGCCCAGATGATGGTATTATACCTTCACCTCTCTTTCTGAAAAGCACAAATACAAAACAGCAGAACGCTTCAAGTTCTGCTCATCTCACGTTCACATTTGACTGCAACCCAACAATTATCGTTATCTGTCTGCAATGACACAAACAGGCACATATGAAAGTTCCTCGTTCTCCACTTTTCTTCTGGTAAAAGATGCCTTGTGTCTTATGAAAAATTATTTTTAGGCTCTGTTTGAGGACTTAAAGCTCCATATTTTTAGGGCCACATTTATGAGGGATTTCTTTGTGGGTATTTTTTGTTCATCTACTAACTTCACGTCTGTCTGCTCTCTGCAGGCTTCCAGGATGGTCAGGTTGAGGTAAATAAACATTTTCCAATGATAGTGCTAAATAGTTTGTAGAAGTCCCATGAGATCAGAAAGAGATCTGACACACTGTTTTCTTCTTTCACCCACAGGGACCCAAAGGAGAGCGTGGACCCAAGGGAGAAAGGGTAAGTTCACACTCTCTTTTTTCCCTTGATTTATTTGTGGAGTAACTTTTGATTTTATGGTGAATTTTTATGGTGATCTGCCACTCAGGGCTAACTCCTGTGTTTATGTTGGAGCTGATTTGTTACACTGATAGAGCAGCAGACTGTAACGCCATGTGTTTTAAATCATGCAGATGTGGAAACATGACTCAGATCTCTTTGACAAAATTGAAGAGCAAAGTTTCTGTAATCCAAATGCTAACTGCTGGGTGTGTTTAGCTTTTGTTAATATGTCATACTTGGTCTGAAACCATTTCCACACCTATATATAGTGAGATCTAAGAAAATCTTAAATGTAAAGATTTCAAAAACTGTTGATTTTTTTTATTATTATTATTTTACTAACGGGTACTAGTTGGGCCTGACCATGTCTTTTTAACCTCATTCAAAACATGATAAGGTCAGGTTCAAACCTGCAGAGCAAAGCAAACAGGAACTTGGTTTGTTGTCAACATCAAACCAAGCACCTAAGAATTATTATGGACAGATATTAGCACCTAAACTACGACGACTTGATTTTAACCATTAAAAAACATCTTCAGCAGGGATTGCTTTTTCAGCAGTAGTGCTACTTTTATTTAAATTGGTGCAATCTTAGCAATAAATTATAACTTTTGATCATTTATTTTGAATGGATTTTATTAAACCTTCATTGACCAGTTCACAAGTTCACGCAGCTGTCAATAGAGCATGTAATAGTATAATAATTATTCTAATGTATTGGTGGTGCTCTTGATAATGTATAACTTATTCTGGCTACTGATCATGATGGTGATGGTGTAGAAAATAGGTAACTTCCTAAGTCAGTGACCACTCTTACCTGGGTCCTGTAGTCTAATGTCAAATGATCTCACCCAGATTGTTGCTGTTGGTCTCACAGTTCACCTCACAGGGGAGTGAACTGCACCTTTAGGGATTTAAAAGCCTTTAAAGACACAAGCAGGAAATTAAATATCCACTACAGAGGTGTGTTTGATGATAAGGCCAGACCACAGGAAGTCATGTGATTGATGATTTAATAAGCCTAAGGTTTGCTGTCTTGGGCCTGTGGGCATTAGAACCTTTAATCCAAGTGGCCTTCTTCTTTTGATTCTTGAGCCTGACCCTGTCTTCATCACTCTGTAGGGTCCTGCTGGTCCCCCTGGCAGAGATGGTTTGCCTGGACAGCCTGGACTGCCTGGACCTCCCGGCCCACCTGGACCCCCTGGCCTTGGTGGAGTAAGTTGTTGAATTTTAGCTGTTCTGTTAACTTGAAATGGACAGTCCTGTTTAGAGAAAGCAGTAACGTAACTAAGTCATATAATGCACACCAAACATTCATCATGTTCAGTGTGAACAGTGCTGCAGTTAGAGCTGAAAAAGTCAAGTGTCAAAGTTAAAGCCCAAATGTTTTATCAGCCTGATGAGCTAATCACGCAATCTATCTTGAGTCTGGAGTTTGGCCTAGTGCCAGTGATCAGGTCTAGAATTCAGAGCTATAGATAGAAAGATGCTTCTCCTGCTCCAGAAAGGAAGGCAGCAAATATTCTGGATGCATTTGATCAAGCAGGTGACTAATTTTGGAAGTGCTCATCATTAAGACAGGTTTAAATTTGCATACTCAAACTTAAGTTTGGTAAGCTAATATAAACACTCAAAATTTATAGCAGTTCAAATGGTTATTTAGTTGAGATATTTATTTACAAGCTAATATAGCCACTGAGTCCCAGCCTCATTTAGGATTCTGATGTCACATCCCCAAAGTTTGAGTTCTTCTGCAGGCTCATTGTTGCACATGCTAAGCTACCACCCAGCCCGGTTCTCCATGCTTCTGTGGAGCCTGTTATAGATTCACATGCTGATGTACCACAGTCAATGTCAAAATATTATTTAGCATGCATTAATTCATTTTACCGTTTGCTTCTGTGCTAATATGCTAAAAGAACCTTTACACACCTATGTTCTTGACCTTCAAAAGTAAGCATTCAAAAGGTAATTTCTGTATCTTACTAAAACAGTTGTCCATGCTTTTGTAGAACCACCATCTAATTTGTTAATTCATGTTTCGGTTTATATTGATTTCCACTTTATATTTGTAAGCTAAAGCAGTAATTATAGCATGGATAACATGCTCATTTACAGTCTAATTCACAGTTCTAATGTGAACTTTACCATTGGTTCACATGCTGCTGTTTTAGATATGGCTAAACATCAGAGTCAAAACATCCATTAACATATCTCAGCATTTATTCTATGTAACTACAGGTCAACATATTTCTGTAGACTTAACTATAGTATAACATATCATTGACATGACTCTGTGCTAATGGTCCGTGCTAAGCTGGACCATTGGAGATGCAAACGTGAGCATTAGCCTACATTTATCTGACCTCAGACAGCATATTCACTATCTACAGTACACTATATAGAGTACTTTAATGCTACCATTAGAAAGTCTGATGAGGTCAAAGGTTATGCAATGATTCACCACTGACTGCTCATTTTCTATTTGGCTTTTTATGAGCTGGATTAGCACTGGAATTCTGTATCATCCATCAGCTGATGATACAGTTTCACTATTTCATCTACTTTATTTTGAAAATATGATCAAGTTATGGGATATGGAGAAGTGCATGATAAAATCAACAGGAGACACCTATAGTTGCTGGAAAATTACAAAACTATGCATTATTTAGATCTAATTTAGATACTTTGCCTGGTATGATCCAGAATCTATTATTGTATTCAACTGGAAAAAGTACACTTAGTGTTGTGATTTTAAAATGTATTGTTTGACTCAGAACTAGCATATAACACTCACCTGCTGAAAAGATCATCAGTAAAAAGTTATTCTATGCTATGTCACATCACGGATGGATTTAATTCTTCTTTTTTTAATCCATCGTGAGATTTTTCTGTAGTTAACATGTTTGTGTTTGTGTTTTTTTTTTTCCAGAACTTCGCCCCTCAGATGGCTGGTCCCTATGATGAGAAATCACCTGCCATGCCTGTTCCTGGACCTATGGTAGGTTACATATGCATCTAAATATACACTATATTCAGAGTATTTCCCTCATGATGTAGTATCTGACCTTGATTCTGTTGGATTGATAGGGCCCAATGGGACCCCGTGGACCTCCTGGACCTCCTGGTGCTAGCGTAAGTACATGATGCACTTTTTTTTAATGCTCAGCTTAAAAATCAAAATCTCAAGCTGGGAGAATAGAGGGACAGGGAAATTGATGGCATGGTCACATTAGCACTCCTCGTGTTGTGGTTGGCATGAACCTAGCCATTCTTTTTTCTGCTGAAAGACAGTGGTGACATTTTTTTACTGATTATAGTCAAATTTCTTGAATACTGTGTCAGGCAGCAAGAAAAATTGTTTTGTTTTGTCAAAAAGAACTTTGAACAGCAAACTGCTTCTTATAGTGTGTTCAGAAACAATGTATTGCATCAGTTAATGGAAAAACACATTTGTTGAATTTGCAGATACTTGGGTGAGTTAAGAACATTTCAATTTGAGCAAAATATTTCTGTACATCCTGGTGTTTCATAAGTCTCTCAGGAATGCCGAGAAACTGGGAGCAGAAGAAGGAAGGCTGGAGTGAAATAATAGGGTTGTTGAGTTCTAAGTCCAGGCAAAAATCTGCTTTGCTTTCACTCCGCAACAAACCAACAAATCCATACGCTTAGTATTGATACAGGTTTAGCTTCAATCAAAAACCTACTTTGCATCCATTTAAAAGAATTAACAGGCTTCACTGGGACGGCTACTTCAACCTATTTAAATCTTTCGGTTAGCTTCGAGATTCCAAAATTCTCAACGGGAAGCCAAGAAGTGTTTGACACATACAAAGGGCCAGAGCAGCGAACTGTTGATGTTTGCCATGACGCATGCCAAGCATAAATGTTTCTTGCAAGAAGTCACTGGATATACTGTCATACAAACAGAAAGATTCTTCTACTGAGATGTTACCACATAAGTCAACTGACACTAACCATTAAACAGATACACCAATGGCAAACAACTTTGTCCCCCTCTTTCTGAGGCCATGAAAACAAACAGCATGCATCACTAGTGATGAGTGTTAACATATTTGGTGTAGTAATGGTATTTCTGTGTGTCTACAGGGACCTCAGGGATTCACTGGCCCCCCTGGAGAGGCTGGAGAGCCTGGATCTCCTGTGAGTATTCAGGATGAGGAGATAAATACACATTGCACTTTGCTTTCCTGTTTCCATTCTCACCTTATGTTTGTCTCTCTTTGCAGGGTCCCATGGGTCCCCGCGGCGCTGCTGGCCCCCCCGGAAAGAACGGCGAGGATGTAAGTGCACTGGATCTGCTCTGATCAATTCATCCGCAGTTTAGGTTGATGAATGACTTCATCCATCATTTCATCCCCTTCTCTCCACCTCTCTTACTCTCAGGGTGAGTCTGGCAAACCTGGTCGCGGTGGTGAACGTGGACCTTCTGGCCCTCAGGTAAGTTGCTAGACAAGAATATATTTCTTATCAATGTAAACAAACAAAAACAGAGCTAATAAATTTTGTCACTTTCTTGATGTTTTGTTTGTTTTGTTTTTTCACAGGGAGCTCGTGGTTTCCCAGGAACCCCTGGTCTGCCTGGCATCAAGGGACACAGAGTGAGTGCCACTCCGCTCAACTGAGAATAAAGAATGTGGCATCTCATGGCTCAGAACTTCATCTTTGCATGTCTCTTATTCTGTTTAGGGATTCAGTGGCCTGGATGGTGCTAAGGGAGACGCCGGCCCTGCTGGACCCAAGGTGACTGCCCCCCTTTGTTATCTCACTCATTCACCCCATATCTCAAGTGTAGAAAAAAAGTCACCCAAAGGTGGGCTACTTCAGTTGTAGTGCAGTGGTGAGTAGCAGTGAATAGCAGTGCTAAATATGGCAGTAGTAATGGAAGAAGTAGTTGTAATAGTAGCATTAATAGTTGGCTAATTTCCCATATGTTTTAACCTAAAGCTAAATACTATCAGTACTAGCAGCTGCCGGTTTAAGTGAGTGTGGACAGTAGAAGTTGTGGCCACAATAATGTTCTAGCAGTAGTGTCAGCCATTTAGCAAAAGAAGTCACATTACCAATCATTTTAGGTAGTTGTTAGCTGTAGCAACTTGATTGGCTAAATATTGTGTAGTGGCAGCCATATTGGCTAATTTTATTAATACTGACAAATAATTCTTATCTTTCTGTTGTATTCATCACTTCATCTGTCTGTGTGTTTCTGTACATTTAGGGAGAGGCTGGCACCCCTGGTGAGAATGGAACCCCTGGTGCTATGGTGAGTAAAACAAGCCCAGTCTTTGCTACATAGTTGCCATCTTAGATAGCTTTGTCTCTTCCAGCTGATGGAAGCTAACTGACTCTGTCTTTGTCTCTCTCAGGGACCTCGTGGTTTGCCTGGTGAGAGAGGCCGCGCTGGGGCTACTGGAGCTGCTGTGAGTCCATACATCCATACTCACAACTACTGCAATCAATTAATCAAGAAACTGATCAATAAATCATGTTTGTCTTTGTCCCGCAGGGAGCTCGTGGTAACGATGGTGCTGCTGGTGCTGCTGGACCTCCTGTAAGTCTCTCATTGCCTAAAGCTTCAGTTCCCTAAAATGTCAGCCTTAGCTGAGTCCCACTGCTGCATAGTTAAATATGTTAGCATTGACCAGAAAGATGCATTATGTATGTCTGAACATCTTTTTTTGTTGTTATCCTTCTCAGGGTCCCACTGGCCCCGCTGGACCCCCTGGATTCCCTGGTGGCCCTGGAGCCAAGGTATGAACCGTGCCTGTTATAATCCACTCCAGTGATCTTCAACGCTGTCCATTTTCCAAAAGCATCACAACCTATTCCCTCTCTTCACCTGGTTGTGGGTTGTCATCAGTTACTGTGCTGACTTTGACTGTGCTATAGGTAGTCAACATTTACTTTGACCCAGCAGGGCCATAATGAATGCAGGTCACACAAGATCATCTGAGGTCCCACTGTTTTATAGTCAAATATGTTAGTATGGGCAGTAACTGCAATAGTGTGGCACTATTAATATAGCCCTGTGATGGAATGTAGACTGTCCAGGTGTGCCCCCCCGAAAGTCAGCCTGGATAGGGTCAAGACGCCTGCAACCCTGAATAAGAAAATGGATGGATGGACACCACTTCTCTCACACAAACTCAGTATAGTTTAAAGCTTATTATAGTAAGTAATTGACAGCAATATTATGTGAATGTGGAACTGGGTCACAGCTGAAGTTGAAGTTTTTTTTTGGGCTGAGGTTAGCTCTAGGAGGTTCTTAAAATTTGAGCAGTGTTTACTCTAAAACAGCAATTTTCTTTTTGCACCCACAACTTTTATATTTTTCTTAATTGTCTTCCACCACAATGGATCGTAGCTTCTTTGTCTTAAAGAGTTTTTTCTCCCCTCTCACCAGGGTGATGCTGGACCTCAGGGTGCTCGTGGACCCGAGGGCGCCACTGGAGCTCGTGGTGAGCCTGGAAACCCCGGACCTGCTGGCCCAGCTGGACCTTCTGTAAGTAACAACAACTATTATGGACTGTTTAGGTGCTGATCAAAACATCAAAGAATGGGCCACAGAAAAACTGTGATCCGTGAGAACAAAACTTGCCCACTAGAAGCTGATTCATAAAGATGTAATGCCATTGGAATTAACATTTAAATCATAAAAATAAAATAAAAGCACTGATGACCTCTGGGATTATAAACAAAATTATTTCTCCTCTCAGGGAAACCCTGGAGCTGATGGAGCCTCTGGAGCTAAGGGAGCACCTGTGAGTATCTTTTCAACATATTTATTCCATAGGCATATCAAGTTTGAATCCCATTTTGGTTTAAAGGGTTGAGCATGGCACTCAAAGTCATTTTAATGTTTCTTTATTGTTACCAAAGCTACAGATGGTCACCAATGCCTCTGTGGCATGACACTGAATGACTGTGTTGTTGTTGTATGCTGCCTCCTACAGGGTGCTGCTGGAGTTGCTGGAGCTCCTGGTTTCCCCGGACCCCGTGGACCCTCAGGACCTCAGGGTGCTGCTGGTGCTCCCGGACCCAAGGGTAACACTGTGAGTAAAGGTCTCCTAAGTTCTAACCGAAGCAAAAAGAAAATCTTTATATTCAAAATGACCAAATCTACAGAGATAAAAACAAAACTACTGATTTGTTCTGGACATTTTTTAGTGTTGTTTGAAATCATTTGTCTTTTAGATTTGTCCAAATAATAATCACCTCTGTTTGTCTTGTTTTGAGTTTAGTTTCTTTAAGTTTCCTTATTTGTTTGTGTCCCTTAGGGTGACGCTGGTGCCCCAGGATCCAAGGGAGAGCCTGGTGCCAAGGGAGAGGCTGTAAGTTCACCACAGATTATTACAGAGCACATCGTGCTAAATGTATGCATGTAAGCTATCAGACTCTTATCCCATTTTTGTGTATGTGTTCTAAAGGGTGCTCCAGGAGTTCAGGGACCCCCTGGACCTCCCGGTGAGGAGGGCAAGAGAGGAGCCAGAGGAGAGCCTGGTGCTGCAGGATCCCGTGGTGCTCCTGGAGAAGAGTATGCATCTCACCCGATTTCCACTGTATATGAAAAGGATACGCAGATGAGACTGGGATGGGAAGGGATGGGATGGGATGGCATGGATGGATTCTAGTCTTTAAAATTAAGTCTGATGGAAGAGGGACCTCTAATGGTGTATTAACACAAACAAAGTCTTTATATTGATAGACATATCTAAATTATTTAGATTACTTTTGTACAGCTATAAACATTGCAAACATGCCTTTGATTTTTTTTTAATTAGATGCAATCAGATGAATCTCTGCTTGGAATTAAAATTAAATTAAAATGCAATAAGCACCATTAGGCTCATAATTATGATGTATACTAACTCTCTAATGCACCCACAAACCAGAATTAGCAGTCTAAGTCTAGCAACAGCCCCATTCTGAGTCTCGCTAATGATCAACCTCTGGTGGTAAACAAAGTCCACAATTGGCCCTTTTCCACTCATGGTCCTGCTGCCCACCAGATTTCTACCAAATACAATAATGGTGCTGGTACTGAAAAGGTGGCGCCACCACAGCGCCACAGAATATTCTGAATTCAAAGTTGGAAACATTCATGTCAGTAACTATACAGTCTATCTGCTAAGATTTTCTTCTCATTGAGTTTACCACAACTTTTGCTCTCAAACCTGATGATATGTAGGATTGTGTCCATAACGCACCAAGGCAGAACTGGTTCTACACAAGCACTGGCAACAAATCATTTAAAAGCATTAATTGAGTCTTTTGGGCATTCAGTTATCACAAATTAACAGCGATGTCAGAAGCCTGAACCCAAACCTCAGTGATACCATTTGACTGTACACGTGTCAAGGGCGTTAAATATTACAGCTAAGGGTTGGGTACATTTCTGTTTAAACACTCATTGCTATTTAGAGCTAAGCAAGACATGTTTGATTGTCTTTACAGGGTGCCCCTGGTGGTCGTGGTTTCCCCGGTTCTGATGGCTCTGCTGGACCCAAAGTAAGAAAAATGCACACATACACAGCAGATAATATCCTCTATTTCACCTGCAGGGTTTCACAGTTTCAGTTGTCAAAAATTAAATGACTCTTGAATTTCCACCATTCTTTCTCTCTTTCTTAGGGTGCCACTGGTGAGCGCGGTGCACCCGGCATTGTTGGACCTAAAGGTGCCACTGGCGAGCCTGGCCGCACTGGTGAGCCTGGTCTGCCTGGAGCTAAGGTGAGATATTGTGCTATCAGTCAAATAATTCTCATCAGCATAATTAATTCACTATATCCACCTCCTTCTCTGACCTCTGCCCTTTGTTCTGTAGGGAATGACTGGCAGCCCTGGTAGCCCTGGACCTGATGGCAAGTTGGGACCTGCTGTAAGTTCATGTTCAGTACAGTTAATCAAAGTTCTTATATTTTGTGTCTCAATTTAATAGAACCCTTAATTAATCTTCCTTAATAGGGAGCCCCTGGACAAGATGGCCGCCCTGGTCCTCCTGGTCCTGCTGGAGCTAGAGGCCAGCCTGGAGTCATGGGATTCCCTGGACCCAAGGGTGCTGCTGTGAGTAATTTTACAACACGCACACATTATATTTGATCATGCTTATTAATAATGGGCATCTGAGACTTTAACCAATAAAAAATGCTCTTCATATTTTTTTATCTATAGGGTGAGGGTGGAAAGCCCGGTGAGAGAGGAACCATGGGACCTACTGGCCCTGCTGTAAGTGCTCTACATTCTGCTTCCCTTTGAAATTACTGTATTCCATTTTTTCTTTTTTCTTCTGATCTACTGAAGGTAGACTTTTGTGCATAAAAATTTGCCATCTTTCTACACAGGGTGCCCCTGGAAAAGATGGTGATGTTGGCGCACAGGGTCCTTCTGGACCTGCTGTAAGTAAAGAACACAAACTGCCTACACGTCCAAGCTGCATAATAGCTACAAAAGCATGCTATATCTACTCAGTGCATTACTGATATCAACCCTGACACTCTCTCTCTGCTCATCTCAAGGGTCCTGCTGGTGAGAGAGGAGAGCAGGGACCTGCTGGAGCTCCTGGATTCCAGGGTCTTCCAGGACCCCAAGGTGCCATTGGTGAGACTGGCAAGCCTGGAGAGCAGGTACCGATGAGGACTGAACTATGATTAATTCTCCAACAGAGTCCATACTTTTCAGTGAATGAATGTGCTTATTTCTCTATTTCTGCTTTTCCTTTTAGGGTGTACCCGGTGAAGCTGGAACCCCAGGACCTGCTGGAGCTAGAGTAAGTCACACATCCTCATTATTTTCATGATTAGAGTACTCCAGTTTTGGTTTAAAATATAATTACTGTGACAAAGTGATTGGGTTCCACTTGTGCTCTAGTTTTAAGTCCAAAATGCTCAATGATCTGGAAAACAACTTCCTAAGTAGTCAACCAGCTCATTTAATAAATGCATCAAAGTTAATACTAACCAGATATTATAAGCTAATAACAGGCTATTGCTCCAATTTTAGCATAGATTTTGGTCCAAAGTGCTACATGCTATTAGTGCTAACAAGCTACTGTATCATTAACACTAATGGATAAAGAGATACTGCTATTTTGATTATATTACTTATATGATATAATTAGACTTTTATGAAATGTCACGTTACTATTTACAAGGTAGCTCTTTGTGTTGATCAGAAATTCTGTTTTTGAAATGTCTTACTCTACCGCTGATTAAAAAAAAATCATTAAGGTGAATCATCTCACATTAGAATGTCCCTTTGGGGAATATCATTCAGCTGTGGTGATCTAGCAAGCAGTCCTCGTGGTTTGATTGAACCATCCCACACTCTCGGCTAAACCTACCTAACATTCTGCCGCCCCTTCTCCTCAGGGCGATAGAGGATTCCCTGGTGAGCGTGGTGCACCTGGCCCAATTGGACCTGCCGGTGCCCGTGGATCCCCCGGAGCCTCTGGAAATGATGGTGCTAAGGTGAAAACTGATTATATAAAAATTAAGGCATTGCCAGTCACATGCTGGGTGACCAAAATGCACATATTACACTATTCTGACTTCTTTACTCCTCTTCCTCAGGGAGATGCTGGAGCCCCCGGTGCTCCCGGAGCTCAGGGTCCTCCTGGACTGCAGGGAATGCCTGGTGAGCGCGGTTCCGCTGGTCTTCCAGGACTGAGAGGAGACAGAGTGAGTCACCTACTGTGCTCCTAGTACTCTTAGTATTCTCAGAATTCAGGATGGTGTATTGGCTGTCACTGCTGTTCAATTCATTACACTTCAGTTCAGTTTTATTTATATAGCACCAAATCACAGTAGTCACCTCAAGGCACTTTATATTTATGAGGTAAAGATATATTACTGTTGTATGTAATATCCTGTTATGCTAGGTGAGATTGACTTTACCAGTGCAACAAACACCGATCAGCACTGATCAAAGCAACACTGATTAGGCCTTCCACTATCTGAGTCCATCCATTTTAGTGCCATTACCACACAATTATGGTGCAAATACCCAATGTAATTACTGATGAGCTTTACCATGACTTACAAAATGACCCCAGTATTGCAAGCTCTGATATACTGTGTCACCACTAATGTAACCCACACTTTTTCTTCTTTCCATAACACAGGGTGACCAAGGAGCCAAGGGTGCTGATGGAGCTGCTGGTAAGGATGGTCCTCGTGGTTTGACTGGACCAATTGGACTTCCTGGACCTGCTGGTGCCCCTGGAGACAAGGGAGAGCCTGGTGCCCAAGGGCCTGTTGGACCTTCTGGAGCCCGTGGACCCCCTGTAAGCACTGTTTTGTCTGCTGCAGATAATGTTTCATTCAAAGTTCTCAAGTGGGTCAGTCTTTAAATCGTTCAATTCACTATGATTCCTCTACCTGTATCACAGGGCGAGCGTGGAGAGTCCGGACCACCTGGACCTGCTGGATTCGCTGGACCTCCTGTAAGTTATTTCTACTACAATGTCCATGCATTTTTTTCTTTTGAAGCTCTAATACAGAAGTTACTAAGAAACTACTTGAATCCATCTTCACAACCACCAATCCACTCCAGGGTGCTGATGGACAACCTGGTGCTAAGGGAGAGCCTGGAGATAATGGTGCTAAGGGAGATGCTGGTGTCCCCGGACCTGCTGGACCCACTGGTGCTCCTGGACCTCAGGTTTGTAAGACCATATACTCCTAGTTCTACTTCCATAGTTCATAAACTACAGGTATTTAGAGGCAAGTATGTGTGGCCATGTTGTCTACTATTGGTTCTCTGACCCTATGTTTTTGCCCTTCAGGGTCCCGTTGGAAACACTGGCGCTAAGGGAGCCCGTGGACCCGCTGGACCTCCTGTAAGTCACTCTTCCTTTACTTTGTCAACTCTCTGTCTATAATTACATTTATGTCAAACTGCCTGGCATTAGCTTCAGTTCCTAGACGACACACAATACTGTAGAAGTTAGAGGTGAAATTGTCCCTATTCACACCAACAGTACTTCAAAGAGCTGAGCATTTAAGACATTTTAAAAAAAAAAACAAATGCTGAAACTATTTATTTATTTATGAGTTTGATTCATCTTTGTTTTTATTACATATATTTTTACTGACTTGATGCACTATTTTTCCAGCTTCAGTTAGCTAATTGGTCTATATGTTCCTAGGGTGCTACTGGCTTCCCTGGTGCTGCTGGCAGAGTTGGACCTCCCGGCCCCGCTGTAAGTATTTCTCAGATGTTTCTGAGACAGGGCTCAAAGTCTTTAAGTTTCCTGCCAGTTTTAAAATGTCCCTGTCCCCACCCCATAGGGTAACTCTGGACCTCCTGGACCTCCTGGACCAGCTGGCAAAGAGGGACCCAAAGGAAACCGTGGTGAGACTGGGCCTGCTGGTCGCCCTGGTGAGATTGGTGCTGCCGGACCCCCAGGAGCTGCTGGTGAGAAGGGTAGCCCTGGTGCTGATGGCGCTCCCGTAAGTTATCTTTACCATAATCCTTACTGTCAGAACAGACTAAAATGGTGGCACACAATTTCTAATGAACGATAGCCTGATTAGTTTCTTTCAATAATGGCTTTACATTCAATCTCCATGCTGTCTCCATTTTCCTACCCTATATCTTCATGCCTAACTACTTTTTCTCCACCTCCTAAAGGGTAGTGCTGGTTTGCCTGGACCTCAGGGTATTGCCGGACAACGTGGTATTGTTGGTCTTCCTGGACAGAGAGGCGAGAGAGGTTTCCCTGGCCTTCCTGGACCCTCTGTGAGTTCCTGTTGTTATTCTCAAATCTTATTTTTCCAAAATTTCTAAATTTTCTGTGGACCTGATAAAATCAGAACATCAAATGACATGGTTCTAAATCAAGAAGGAAAAGTCTACAAGTCTATTACTTCTAAAAGATAGGCTTAAAAAAAACTGAAAAATAACATTTCATTCTCATTTAGCCAAGCAAAAAGTAAGCCCGGATAAGCTTCAGTCATTTAGAAATATGACTGAACTTATTATAACTGGACTCAACTGGACTGACTGTGACTGTGGCACTCATAGGGAGAGTCTGGAAAGCAAGGACCTTCTGGCCCTGGCGGTGAGCGTGGACCTCCCGGACCCATGGGACCCCCTGGCCTGGCTGGAGCCCCTGGAGAGCCTGGACGTGAGGTATAAACACAATCCTACCAGAGCAGGTGCAGGGCCAAGGGGTGGCTATCCCTCCGGTTACCCTACCCAACCAGCTGCCAAATACATACTCCAATGACTACAATGTTTTTGGGAGACAACATTTTTCTATAATCATTGTTTCTACGCAGACACATTTAACTAATGCATTCACCCATATAAATTGTAATTACCTTATAATCAACCATTTTAGCAAACTTTCAGATAAGATTGTTAAGCTTAACCTGCTCTGTGTTTCTGTTTAAGGGATCCCCTGGTAACGAAGGATCAGCTGGTCGTGATGGAGCCGCTGGACCCAAGGTAAGATAATCTGTACCTGACCAACACCACACAGGTGGCTTATTCTTAGTTACTGACGCAGCTTGTTATCACATTTACCTTTGAACTTTGTCTTTAGCACCAGTCTGTACTGCAGAATTAGAGTAACCTAGTAATTTAGTAGCCAACAAGTTAGCAAACAACAAGTTAGGAAACAATACGTTAACGTGCTACTAAATAATTCGTGCAGCATCACAAGTTACCTAGGCTAAAGCTAGTCGCTGTGGCCATCATCAACAACTTCTAACATGGCCACCAGAGGAAGAAGTCACACCTCCTGTGAGTACTGCTATGATTTGTAAATCCTATGCTGGAGGATATATGAGTTCAGCATATCCATCATGGCAGTACTAGAATTTTTTTTAGCATAAGGCTGAACAGGCAAAGATACTTAAATACGTAGTTTGAGGCTAGTGATAACCTGATTTTGTATTTGCCTTTTAGGGAGACCGTGGAGAGACTGGCCCTGCCGGAGCTTCTGGTGCCCCTGGACCCCCTGGTGCCCCTGGACCTGTCGGACCTGCTGGAAAGACCGGTGACCGTGGAGAGACTGTGAGTCACAAATCTGCCTCAATAATCTGTCATGACAGTGTGTATAATGTCACATATTTTTTTATGAAACTTGTAGGTATTCAATTTACAGTCTCTGGTTGAACTGTATCTGTAGCGCTATTGAGGAAAGGTTGTGAATTACTGCAACCCTGACTCCACATAAAACATGTTTTTCTGTTTACCAGGGACCTGCTGGCCCTGCTGGTGCTGCTGGCCCTGCTGGACCTCGTGGCCCTGCTGTAAGTACCATTAGTCCCATTAATACAAACCTGCAATGGATCGAAAAGCATGCAGAGGAAGGCAAAACCAAACTCTGCATTTTATTCTTCCTTATAATAGGGAGCTCTAGGACTTCGTGGTGACAAGGGAGAGACAGGAGAGGCTGGAGAGAGAGGCATGAAGGGACACAGAGGATTCACTGGCATGCAGGGACCTCCTGGACCTCCTGTGCGTTACTTTATACTCAAGTTTGCATATACTACATTCAAACAAAGTAATACAGTACACCAGTAAACTCAGTTTTTAACTCCTTATCATTGTTTGTGAACCCATAGGGACCTTCTGGAGAAGCTGGGCCCGCTGGTGCTGCTGGACCCGCTGGACCTAGAGTAAGTTAACACAATTTGGAGCAGTTGTGCATTTTAAGATATCCTTGCTTTATTTTCACATTCTGACATTTAAAAATGTCTTCTGTGGTATTTTTAGGGCCCTTCTGGAGCTGCTGGTTCTGCTGGTAAGGATGGTATGAGTGGTCTGCCTGGACCCACTGGACCTCCTGGACCTCGTGGACGTTCTGGAGAGATGGGACCTGCTGTAAGTCTAACAACCTCATCTTCTATAAATTTAACTGTCTACTTAGATTGGACCTTCAAACCAAGGGTTTCTGGGGGCTATGTTATGCTAAAAGTAGCACATGACTAATGGACTAACCAACCCACACTTTTACTTTACCCTTCTCGTTCTGTAGGGTCCTCCTGGACCTCCTGGACCTCCCGGAGCACCTGGTGCCCCTGGTGGTGGATTTGACCTTGGCTTCATTGCCCAGCCTCAGGAGAAGGCCCCTGATCCCTTCCGCATGTACCGCGCTGATGATGCTAACGTTCTCCGTGACCGCGACCTGGAGGTTGACAGCACCCTCAAGAGCCTGAGCCAGCAGATTGAGCAGATCCGCAGCCCTGATGGAACCCGCAAGAACCCAGCAAGAACCTGCAGGGACCTCAAGATGTGCCATCCTGACTGGAAGAGCGGTGAGTACTTAAATACAATGGTAGGACAATCCAAGAGAAGATTAGACATAGCCCTGCTAGACTGGAGTTTTGAATCTGTGTCTGTGTTCTGCAGGTGAGTACTGGATTGACCCTGACCAGGGCTGCACTCAGGATGCCATCAAGGTCTACTGCAACATGGAGACTGGAGAGACCTGCGTAACCCCAACTCAGCGTGAGGTTGCCAAGAAGAACTGGTACGTCAGCAAAAACATCAAGGAGAAGAAGCACGTCTGGTTCGGCGAGGCTATGAATGAAGGCTTCCAGGTAAACAAGACTGACATAAACTCTAAACTTCCTCATTTACAGAACCTACCTGTTGCCTTTTCTTCTTTTTTATGTCTATTCTGTCTTCTAGTCTGTCTTTCCATATTTCTCTTATCTGCAGTTCCAAAGTTCACCATAACCTTGGGATTTTCTTCAGTTTGGGCCGATCTCTCCTTCCCATCGTTTTTTAACTTCCACTTCAGTTCCTCTTTCTTCTGCCCCTCTCTACTCCCTTCCTCTTTTTCCCACTTTGTTTTTATCTTTCCAAACACCATCACACCTGTCAACTTCTCTCCTCCTCTGCCCTCACAGTTCCAGTCAGTAATCCATCCCCTCCTCTCTGTCTTGCACAGTTCGAGTATGGCAGCGAGGGCTCTATGCCAGAGGATGTCAACATTCAGCTGACCTTCCTGCGTCTCATGTCCACTGAGGCATCCCAGAACATCACCTACCACTGCAAGAACAGCGTCGCCTACATGGACGCTGCTGCTGGCAACCTCAAGAAGGCCCTCCTCCTCCAGGGCTCCAACGAGATTGAGATCAGAGCCGAGGGCAACAGCCGCTTCACCTACAGCGTCCTTGAGGATGGATGCACGGTGAGAAAACATTATCTATCAAACTCAATATGCTTCATATGCTAATTATGCAAAGATAACAGACACCAGAGAATAGAAGGTCAAAGGTCAGTTATAATCAACAGTATTTTGAAAATTAACCCTAATTCCCCCTTCCTTTGTCTCGTCTTCCAGTCACACACCGGTACATGGGGTAAGACAGTCATCGACTACAAGACATCGAAAACATCTCGCCTGCCCATCATTGATATCGCTCCTATGGACGTTGGTGCTCCAGACCAAGAATTTGGCCTTGAAGTTGGACCTGTCTGTTTCTTGTAAAAAGAGAAATCTGGACTTGAAATTGTTGTTGTGTGCGTGTGTGTGTTTAATTTTTTCTAGCAGTCATCTCTCTAAAAAAAAAAAATGCCCCCAACAAACCATTCTCCTAATGCCATTTTTCTGAAAAATCTGACCCTTCATTCTTGACTCTACAAGTTTCCATTTGGCCGTTGTTCCGATGGTCCACTTTGCCTAAAACCTGCACTTCAGCAAGAACAAGATGACGGCAGTGTAGCGGTATCTGCATCGTCGTGTTTGGGACCACTACTTTTTTTTTCTTTTTGTTTCTGACTCTTTTTTTTGTTTGTTTTTGCCATCACCAACACCAAGGATCCTGTAGAGAAGACATTTTGTTTCACTGGCAACAAGAAAATAATATATGCCTCTGTAAAGTGTAAAAAAAAAAATTGACTTCCCCTCATCATCATGCAGCCAAACCCTCTCTGGAGTTTACAGAAACAGACACAGGTGACTTTTGTATTTTTATACACCTCTGCGGTGAGAGGAATGAAAGGACAGTCCCAACAGACAGAACCCAATTGCTTTGTACCACGTTTCAGGTGTTGATGAATAAACGGTGAAACTGACAGCCACATTTGTCTCTGTTGTTCTGCCCTCCCCATTTCCACCTGCCCTAGACAGCGCTGACAACTCCCTCCTCAAGAGTTGTCCCTCCCCACCTGCTCATGTTGTAGCTGTTGTGATTTGTTTGTTGTGATCTCTTTCATGTTAATTCCTCTCTATGTCTCCCTTTTTTTCTAACGAAAAGCCACATTAAAACCACCAGCAGAGAAACATGGGTTTAAACCTCTTTTTTGGGGGGAAAAAAAAAACAAACCTTATGGCTACCTCAGAAACGCAAGGAATTCCAGCTATGCAAAAGGGCCCAGTGTTTTTTAAAGTAAAGCCTGCAGTAGAGTTGTGGTGGTCAGTGGGGTAGTTGAGGTTTGCAGACACTTTAACAGAAGCAGAAAGGGCAAAAACCTACGGTGCTATTCTTTCTTGGAGGTCTACTGGCTGTCCAGTATGGCTATACTGTTGTGTAGTGCTACGGTCGCTCTGGCATGGCAAGGTCCTCCGCATGGTGCTAAAATGAAACCACAGTTTTATTTCTTGGTGTCCAGAATGAGACAAACTTCTTCTATTTCCAGCCTTGGTAATGTTGGCAGTCAACCTCTAGCTGAGTTGAAGTGAAAAGTGGACCTGAGCTCCTCTTTAAGCCTCATTTTTTCTTATGTTTTAAACCTCCCCGTTTATTTTTTTAGTCATCCAGGTTCTACGCCACCAACTATCTGTTGTAGTCTGTTTCTTGTTTTTTTTTTGGTTTTTTTTGTTTGTTTGTTTGTTTTTCAGCAACAGGTGAAGTTTCTCAGCAACAACAAAATTAGAGCTGTAATAAAAATGCACAGAACGAGAACCACCAGTGAGAGTTTGTGAGAGAAGGCAGACAGACACACCCATGGGGGAAACACCACAAGGATCTGTACCTATTTTGTATATGTATAATAAATTGAGATGTTTTTAATTATTTTGAATGCTGAAATAAAGCATGTTAAGTGGTCGAACAATGAATCCTGCCTAATTCCCTGACTGACCCCATGCACCCCCCCCCCGAAAAGACTTGAAGTACAGCACCTTTTGCCTTTTTTACTACTTGTACAATAACAGAAAGAGAGAAGATTAAAGAAACATGACAGAAATATTTCTGCCTCTTGTTTAATATGTTCCTAATATATTGTTGGCAGATTTGAAGGCAGCGCTTTGACTTGTGTTTCTTCTAAACCTTCTTGCCTTCAGCTGTGCTCCTCTCAGCAGTTTTTATTTCTCCCTCACAAAATAAGCAGGTAAATAAATGTGTCCTCTAAGTATGTCTCACTTGCTGGGGATCAGGAATTATGAGGAAAAGAGCAGCCTACCTTTGGGTCCGAGATTGTGATTTCTTCCCAAGCCATTAAATCCATTGTGAAAATTAACATCCATAATCCATCAAGAAAACATGTCATCCTGATAGTCCATAGTGATTCTGTGGATCATGTAAAGTCCCTGCAAACACCTTTTACTGTTTCCACAGCCGGTCAGCCCATATGCTCAGCTCAGACTGCAGGAGTGAGGGGCTGCTTCCTGCTGTTGGGGGGGGGTGTGTGGGGGGGGCTGCTTTGCTCTTAGCCTGTTGGCATCAACTTGGCTTCACAAAGACACTGATTGTCCACCTTGAGGGAGCCAGGGAAGAGCGGGTAGGTTTGCACTCCCAGTGGGAATCTGGATTATTTCTCTAAGAATTTGGATCTTTATTTGAGGCCTGGGCAGAGGAATGCTGACTTCTCGGTTTCAGACAACAGAGGAGGTTCTGTTTGCTGAGCAGAAGGCCCTCTTTGGGCTTGTGCGACTCTACTCTGAGAGGTAAACATCAGAAGGATGTTATGAGGCCAGAAAAAGGAGATAAATAACAGATATAGCTGGAGAATGACTTTTTATAGCAAGGTCCTTGAAGGGACAGTTCATCTAGGATAGTTGCAACTTTATATGGAATGATGACTATGATCAAATCTTACAACAAAATAACTGTGAGGCCAAACTGCATCTAAATCACCTGATTTAACCTTCTGAGGTCTAAATCAGGTGACTGACCCTAACCCTGTCAGAATGTGTCATTTTTTGCTATTAAAAAATTACGTCACCAGACTTTCCCCCATTTACAATGCTGTCCTGAGCTCCCTCCCCAGGTGCCTCAACCCCGACTCACACCTTTGTTCAGGTAACCTCAATAGGTCATATCAGTGAGGCAAAGTCCCAGATTGGTTTCACCTGAAACCACTGATTGTAATGAACGCACAGCTGAAAGCACAGGCTTCTACCTTTGAA
>JAMQGT020014806.1:0-31121 GCA_024447675.2 Pterophyllum scalare | reverse complement strand
GAAATAGTGATCAATATGATGATGACTATGATACAGTAATATATATCACTAATAATATGAATGTAATAAACCACTACTGTTGGCTGTTATTTCTAAATAAAAATGAATAAATATAATTTTACAAGTGCCATGAGCACAGTTACAAACCAAGTAACACAATCACGCTTCCTAAGTGGACAGTTTGATTTCACAGAAGTTTGATTTACTTGGAGTTATATTGTGTTGTTTAAGTGTTCCCTTTATTTTTTTTGAGCAGTGTATATGTGTTGCACCTCGTTCCACTTTCCCACTTGACCCCACCATTGTATCACTAAGACAGACGCCATGTTAATTAGTTCAGGATTTATTTATTGCATCATAAAAATTATTTATTTAATCTCCACTTTGTGATTATAATCACTCTGCCTGTTTTACATTGACTGACCACTTGATGGCGCAGTAGCCAAGCCAATTTTGTTTGCAAAGCAATTTAAAAACTGCAAGCGCTAACCAAAGTGTTGAAGAAAATGGGACACAACAGTACGCAAGAAAAGTGTAGCTAAAAAGGTAACACACAAGATAAATACATAGTTTATCATAAGTCAAATAATTAAATAGTATAAAATAACTAGATAAAAATAAATAAGAAATAAATACACAACTAAATCAACATCTCAAATCTTGTCAAAAGCGAGGTGAAATAAGTGGGTCTTAAGACAAGATTTACAAGTGGCCAGTGAAGAGGCCTGTCTGATATGGCAGCGAGTTCCACAGTACAGCAAATGAAACACCATGAAGCTTCAACCCATGGGTTCACCGATTGAATGGAAAGCCTCATGAAGCTCAATCTCACCATCACTTGATAACGATACTGAATATCGGATCGGTGCATCCCTAGTTCTTGTTATTATCTGGAGTTTCACTTTTCCTTGCCTGTGTTGTTAAGTCTGCATTTGTGTGACATTTGGTCACTTCCTGCTTCATTTTGGCAGTCTGATGTCCTGTGTTCTTTGTGTTCAGGTTTGATTACCTTGTGCCATTGGTCTCATACTGTTTACCTGTTCACCCCTGCTGTTTCTGCTCTCTCTAATTACCTTGGGTGCATTTAAGCCCTTAGTTTCCTTCAGGTTGCTGTCGTGTCCTTGTCTATGACCCTCCTCAAGCTGTGTGTACTGCTGTTTGTGTGGTCCCACTTCTTTCCAAGGTGTTGAGTTGCTGTCTCCAGCTCTGCTTTGTCCTGGGAACTTTGTGTTTTGAAACCTTGTAAGAAGACTCAGCATTAAAACTGCTTTTCCAATCAACTTGGTTTGCCTCTTTGTCCTACCTTTTCTGCCACACAGCAAGCATGTGACACATTTAGAAAGTAGGCAGCAAGCATTATGAGGACTAAAAAGTGAACACATTTGTTTTTTGGACTTTTGTGTGAATATTTCCATTTCCCCTGATCAACAGTAAAAGCTTATGTAGTATTATGACATTACAAAACACATAAAGGGCCAATAGCGGTGCTTTGGGTGCTGTATCGTGTGGCAGCCTTTCAAGTAGCTTCCCTAAATTCCTTCAGGATCAATAAAGTATCTTATCGAGTTTTGTGTGCTTTTGTAAGTTTGATTGTTAGCAGTTTTGATTTAAAACCCTTAGTAAAATCATTTTCTCTTTAGATTTTTATATTTGCATGGGAATATTACTAAATCAGAGACTTAATTTAATCTTTTTGCCAAACATCCTACCCAATTAGGGCAGTGTGGTGGTTAGCACTTTTGCCTCATAGCTTTAAGTCCAACGTCATTTCCGGGTCCAAATGCTCCTAAATAAACAGCAATGGCAAAACCAGCGAGTGTTAACTATTACAGAAGATTGTAACATACCTTATCGACTGCAGCCACTTCTTCTTCTCTTTGTCATCGGTAAAATGACAGCGGAGTGTGTGTCTTTTAAAAAAAAATTGGATCAGTTAAAACAAGGGACATAGCTATGGTATTATATTTAGGTCAAAAGTCATGCAGAGCAAAAAAACAATCTGCACAAATAATTTTATGCAATGAATTTCCGCGCGTAGAACGTAGAATGTAGAAGAAGCCAGTGCACAGGTGAGACTGTCTGCTGTGCACGCTGTAGCAGTGTCACGTGCCCGTGGGTGACTCTGCACGCGGAACAAATTTCTACGCGAGCGAAGAAACAGACTTTTGACCATCCGGGGCGGAGCCCAAAGGGGGGTTCACAAGCGCTCACGTGATTGGTCACTTTTAGATCAATCACGCCCACAAGGCGAGGGCCTTAACCTTGATTTTCGGATTGTGTTTTTGCTGGTGCGTGATTTTTGACCTAAATATAATTCCATACATGCAATCACTTGGCAGCAGTGGGAAGGAAAAAACTCCCTGTGGCACTCCATAATTAACCTTAATGTGTAAAGAAGACTCCCCATTTACATGAGCAATACTGCATGGGAAGCATGTGTAGTGTAAATAGAATTGGTCCCACCACAGAACCCTGTGGAACTCCATAATTAACCTTAGAGTGTGAAGAACACTCCATATTTACACGAACAAATTGGAGTCTATTAGATAAAAATGATTTGAACCACTGCAGTGCAGTACCTTTAATACCTATGGCATGCTCTAATCTCTGTAATAAAATGTTATGGTCAGCAGTATCAAAAGCTGCACTGAGGTCTAACCAGACAAGTACAGAGATGAGTCCAGTCAGAGGCCATGAGAAGATCTTTTGTAACCTTCACTAATGCTGTTTCTGTACTGTGATGAATTCTGAAACCTGACTGAAAATCTTCAAATAAACCGTTCCTCTGCAGATGATCAGTTAGCTGTTTTAC
This sequence comes from Pterophyllum scalare, assembly GCA_024447675.2. Classification (NCBI taxonomy): domain Eukaryota; kingdom Metazoa; phylum Chordata; class Actinopteri; order Cichliformes; family Cichlidae; genus Pterophyllum; species Pterophyllum scalare. The sequence continues at coordinate 28,309 of JAMQGT020014806.1, read as the reverse complement.
AACTACTCTTTCAAGAATTTTTGAGAGAAACGGAAGGTTGGAGATTGGCCTATAATTAGCTAAAACAGCTGGGTCGAGTGAAGGCTTTCCATGAAGTCAGATGACACACATCAATTAGTTAAATTGCAGGAATGTCTTAAAAGCATAAAGGCCTAGATGACCTGTAATATGCTGCTTCTAAATTCAGATAAAACTAAAGTTCTTGTGCACATGTATAGTACAATTTACAGACATTCATCTTAGCTAGTTGCATTTGTATATATTTTTCTTTTTAGGAAATGAATGGAAAAACACATGCTGAGCACACACAATTCTATTATCTTATAATCCTGCAATTTAAAACTGCATTGGGTTATGACAATGTAAGGAAATTAAAGCAAAAAGAGACAAAAGATACAAGCAAACATAAAGGAAAACAAGCATATATAAACTGTGATACCAAGATCCAACAATACATTGCCTCTGGCATTTCAACAGAGAGTTTTTAGAAATGAGACAGTTTTGATCTGTCCTTTATTTTTTGCTTAATTGGTAAAATTATAAAGTTTAGAGCAACTCCCTCCTTTTGTTTCCAGAAACATCCAGTGAGTCAGATTTAAGACTTTACTGGCCAGATCTGGCCCCAGTTATGCTGAACTGTTTTGTTATCTTACACCTCCATGTTGTGTCTCCACACCTGTGTTCAAGGATCCTGGGAAGAATCTGAGCATTTCACACGGCTGGAGCAACTTTGGCTGTTTGGTTTGACAACAGCAATTATAGAGAGAAAATATATGGTTAAAATTACAGATATTATTGTTGTTCCAGTTGTTAAAAACAAAAGAAAAACTAATTGGACTTAGTTCTGTCTTACATCATATACAAACAGTCTGATTTCTATTTAAGGCTGACACAGTTTTAGTGTCAGTCAGAGAAACCTTCATTATTTTACTTTTGGGACTTTATTTATTTTTGCATTTGGTGTATCTTTATTGGTCTTATTCTGAATATAACACCATGTAGTGCAGACAGTCAAAATCAAAGTCAGTGAGTCTGAAATGTTGTGGTAATTTTCTTGAGTCAGAGGTCATACTCACACTTCCCTCCTTTGTCGACCTTTAGCCCAGAGCTCACAGCATAATTGTTATCTGTGGTCGTCTAACTGAAATCAGCATGTGTCCCTCCTTAGACCTCATGTCAAGAAAAAACAGTAATTACTATTATAAGAAACAAGAGCAGATTATTCCTGTGGCCCCCCCAGATGGTAAATTATCAAAACAGGTTATGAGTCAGACTGCTGAGAATGTTCAGGCTGGAATTGAAACAGAGCAATCAGTTGTTATTTTTTCCTGCAGTTCCTTGACCTTTGACCAATAATGTGTTCTGGTTCTTCACTGAGACCTGTGACTGGTCGCACCTGTTGTTATCGACCCCCACATCGGAGAGATCTCCTGTTGTTGACCCTCCCCCTGGGCTCAGGCTTGTACACAAAGGTCAGGGGTTGAGGAAGTTGTAGTTTACCTGTTTGCCTGAAGTTGGGCCTTCTTCTTGAGCGTCATGTAGAACCAGGAGCCTTTTCTTGGGTGTTTGGAGCTGATCAGTTTGTTCAGGTGATCTTGCCATGAACTTGAATCACCTTGTACAGCACCTGAGTTTCTTTATTGATAACTGATTAGAGTCCAGTCTCCTGCAGCCCCACTGGTGTTCAGGCTCCTGTTAGGATGAAACTGAGAAATCCTTATTTGTTAAATCTTTACATTTCTCCTAGTCCATATCCCTCTGTCTAGTGTATTATTTAATTCTTTATTATTTGGTTGATCCACTGTTTATTAATTAACTTACTGGAGTTTACTTTTAAACATTTGTCCTTTATTCACTGATTAAAAAATCATCCATAACATATTAAAAAAGAAAACAAAAACATTATGACATATAGTGCTTTGCTACTTCTGGGCCTTGGTGTGGTGGTGCTCTCTCAAAGCATGGTCCAGCATACAAATGCTTATGGTGCATGGCGTTGTATTGAGGGTGAGTTTCTAGTCTGTCTTGCAGTTTGGCGCAGAGGTCGCTGAGCTCCTGGCTGAGGAAGCTTGGGGGTCTTAATCCAGCCCGATACGCCCTCTGAGACGCCATCCTCCTCATCCAACATGAGGTCAGTGGTGACACCATCCCAGAAGGCAACCTCCTCACCTCCAGCAGCAGTTGACACAGAGCACACATTAAGTTATTATGAAACTATACGAAATACTGTGAAAAATCATGAAATTACAGTGAGAGTCTCTTGACTTTGAATGCACACATAGCAGATAAGACCCTGAACGACAAAAAAAGGAAAAAAAATTCATATCAATATTAATATCGGAAGTTACAGCGGACCGTCTCGTAGGTTTTGCAAGAAGCTGGAAAACATTTTCGTACATTTTAAATAAAGAGCGTAAACACAGTACATACATAAACAATATTCAGGCAAAAGAAACACACACACATAACGCCAATAGATACTTACACACAATTATATATCACTGTCCACGCCTTGGAAATCCGGGCTTGCCTGCTGAGTTGCAGCCAATACTGACACTTGCGTTGTGAGACGAACACAGTCTGTGGAAATAAACGTGAACATAACTAACAGTAAAAACATTTTAAGTTATTCTCTTCTCCACACATTGAATACTGCATGCTTTGTTTTTGATTCTTACCTTTGAAGAGGATCATCCTTTATTGGATTCGGAGTTTGCAGGCCACGAACTGCTTCCTATATGATAAGATGAAACCAATTAAAAATAAGAAACCAAATCACAATACATCTGCCAACTAACTGTGACCATTCCACGACTCTTAGTATTTTTGTTGTAGAAACGACCAAGTCTTACCGCAGTGTTCAGATTGTGCTGCCGTCTTTTCCTCCTGAGTCCGTCTGTAGGTGAGTGTTGGATTCCAGAGCATCGAGTCTCTACATAATCTCTTCTATCAGCTGCGCTAGCAGAAACTTGAGTAATTAACGAGACAACCCGCTCCTTATAGCCAGCAGTGTCTTCTCGTCTGCAGCGGGACTGGTTGAAGCTGGCCGGTAGAGAGGCCCGCTTTCACGAGGAGCTTCTGGGGTGTTGAAAAATAGACGATGTCCTCCATCGTCACAACAGGAAGCAGAGCAGACGATACTTATTTCCGGTGGTCTTGCGACACCTTCAGCGTGATCCTGCACGTGATCTGTATTGTCCAATCACAGGCGAGGAAGCTGCCACAGAATTCAATTCAATTCACTTTAATTTATATAGCGCCAAATCACAACAAACAGTCACCTCAAGGCGCTTTGATTTCACAGAAGTTTGATTTACTTGGAGTAATATTGTGTTGTTTAAGTGTTCCCTTTATGTTTTTTGAGCAGTGTACTCAACAGCCAGGGAAGAGCTCGACCTGTTGAGCTAATGCAAAACGCCCAATCAACAATCCATCTTTCAGACTTGCTAAAGTGTGGTAGAGGTTGCAAGAGTGTTATGGCTCTCCCGAAGCCCTGGAAAGGGGCTGATAAGCTGATAAGCTTGAACATTTCCCAAGAAATACAAATAAGGAACCCCCATCTATTACGTGACTTAGGGGACCTTCTTTTGGAAATAGACTCTGCCAAGAGTGAAGGTTACATACCAGGTTTACTTTACCTCGATACTGCACATGGAATTCATCCCATAGTTGATAAACTTTCATTCGGCCTGCAGGAAAAATGGATGACACGTGGAACAAGGTACAGTGCCTTGCGAAAGTATTTGGCCCCCTTAAACTTTTCAACCTTTTGCCACATTTCAGGCTTCAAACATAAAGATATAAAATTTTAATTTTTTGTGAAGAATCAACAACAAGTGGGACACAATCGTGAAGTGGAATGAAATTTATTGGATGTGTCAAACTTTTTTAACAAATAAAAAACTGAAAAGTGGGGCGTACAATATCATTCGGCCCCCTTGCGTTAATACTTTGTAGCGCCACCTTTTGCTGCAATTACAGCTGCAAGTCTCTTGGGGTATGTCTCTATCAGTTTTGCACATCGAGAGACTGAAATTCTCGCCCATTCTTCCTTGCAAAACAGCTGGAGCTCAGTGAGGTTGGATGGAGAGCGTTCGTGAACAGCAGTCTTCAGCTCTTTCCACAGATTCTCCATTGGATTCAGGTCTGGACTTTGACTTGGCCATTCCAACACCTGGATACGTTTATTTGTGAACCGTTCCATTGTAGATTTGGCTTTATGTTTTGGATCATTGTCTTGTTGGAAGATAAATCTCCGTCCCAGTCTCAGGTCTCTTGCAGACTCCAACAGGTTTTCTTCCAGAATGGTCCTGTATTTGGCCCCATCCATCTTCCCATCAATTTTGACCATCTTCCCTGTCCCTGCTGACGAAAAGCAGGCCCAAACCATGATGCTGCCACCACCATGTTTGACAGTGGGGATGGTGTGTTAGGGTGATGAGCTGTGTTGCTTTTACGCCAAACATATCGTTTTGCATTGTGGCCAAACAGTTCGATTTTGGTTTCATCTGACCAGAGCACCTTCTTCCACATGTTTGGTGTGTCTCCAGGTGGCTTGTGGCAAACTTTAAACGAGACATTTTATGGATTTCTTTGAGAAATGGCTTTCTTCTTGCCAGTCTTCCATGAAGGCCAGATTTGTGCAGTGTACGACTGATTGTTGTCCTATGGACAGACTCTCCCACCTCAGCTGTAGATCTCTGCAGTTCATCCAGAGTGATCATGGGCCTCTTGGCTGCATCTCTGATCAGTCTTCTCCTTGCAAAAGGTTGAAAAGTTCAAGGGGGCCGAATACTTTCGCAAGGCACTGTACAAGCAAGAGCATCTTGTGTCATTCCCTCCTTTCTCTGTTTTTGCTGCCTTCATTAGAAACGAAGCCAGTATGATAAACAACCCCAGCTTTAGGTCCTCTCCTCCAGAAACCGTCGAGCCCTCCAAAAGGGAAAGTTATCTCGGGAGGCCTGACAGAACAAGGATGTCTGTCTCTGTCAACAGGACTGAAGCTGTTAAGCATGAGCAAAGGCAAAGCTTCGAAAGAAAAGTCTGGGATCCCAACAAAGAGTGTCCCATCCACAAAAGGCCTCGTGCACTCAAAAAATGTAGAACATTCCAGGAGAAGTCCTTGGAAGAACGTAAGGCTTACCTGAAACAGAACCAGATATGTCTCTGATGCTGTGCCTCCTTCAGCCATCAGGCCAAGAACTGTAAGGCAGAAATTCACTGTGTGGAATGTGGCAGTGACTCACATATCACCACTCTCCATGCCGGTCCTGCACCGTGGAAAATACACACTGTTGCAGACCCCTGATCTGCAGAATGAGAGAAGAACAGGTTCATTCTATCTGCAAACAGGATATCTAAAAAAGTTTTGAATTAATTCTTATAAAAAGAGGTGTAGAATTGGGTCATGTTAGCAATTCATTAAAACGGTTTACATCTGTTAAGCTCCGTTTTCTTCAGCTGCTCAGCGGAGATGGACGCACTTTTCTTCTCTCCCCAGCCCTTCCTTTTTTATCCTGCTTTGCTGCTTAGAGCCTCTCTTCACAAAGCTTCCGAACTAGAAATTATAATTATGGATCTTGTCAGCTGGTCTCTCAACGCCACTATTTTGATCAAATTTTCACCATGAAGAGATTGGGGAAAGGAGAACCCTATTCCTTCTTATCCAATTGAAATTCCCGGTCCTGGCTACGTTACGGATTCCATGCTGTGGGTGGAAGATTGACGTGCCTGGCAGCGCCCCCAGAAGGGGGTGGCATGGCCACAGTTCACCTATCTCCCCATGTTTGTTTGTTTGTCTTTTTAGATGGGTGTTCTGTTAACTGTAATTTCGCCATTGTGGGATTAAATAAAGTATCATTCAAAAACAGAGGGCAGGACCGAACAGGTCTTAACTTGGGGAGATGTGGAAAGCGTTGTGCATTCTCAAGGTTCTAGGGAGCTTGAGACATACTGTAACAGGGTTGATTAGAGAGTCTAATGCGAAACATCCAATGAAGCTGGGTGACAATTTTTTACATTGAGTCTTCAGCGGAATATACCAACGAAGGGCGGCCTCCAATTCCTGGTTAGCATGTTCTGTCTGACCATTTGCCAAATGACAGTTCAGAGTACCCAGCCTTCTTGGGAGTCTCTGGGCAGGGTGTTGGAGGGTGCTCCATCCAATTACTTGGGCAATGTGAGACCTGGAGGGGTGTGACTGGGAAGAAGGGCCTGTTTGATCTGAACCCAAATGATATTTTGTTATTGGACTTATGTGCAATCCACAGTTCATCCATTATGAACACCTTGTTCGAACATAAGGATGTCCATAAGTACGTGTGGCACCAGGACACCCTAGGTGACAAATTAATGATTGATTTTTTTAATTATATCATCAGATCTGCAGCCGTATGTTCTGGACACTCGGGTGAAGAGAGGAACTGAACTGTAAACTGATCACCAACTGGTGGTGAGTTGGATCAGGTGGCAGGGGAGGATGCTGGACAGTCCCGGCACATCTAAACATATTGTGAGGGCGCACTGGGAACGCCTGGCAGAGACCCCAGTCCACGAGATCTTCAAGTCCCACCTCTGGCAGAACTTCGACAGCATTCTGAGGGAGGCTGCGAATGTCAAGTCCAAATGACCCATGTTTTGCGCATCCATTGTTGAGGCTGGTGCTCAGAGCTGCAGCTGCAAGGTGGTAGGTGCCTGTTTTAGTGGCAATCCCCGAACCAGATCGTGGCCACCGGAGGTGAAGGGAGTCATCAAGCTGAAGAATGAGTCCTATGGGGCTTCTTAGCCTGTGGGACTCCGAAGACAGCTGAAAGCTGGTACTGGCAGGCAAAGCAGAACAAAGCTCAGGCGGTGGCCAAAACCAATACCCAGGTGTGGGAGGAGTTCAGTGAGGCCAAGGAAAAAGGAAAAATTTAGATGGCCTTGAAGCGATTCAGAAGAGGAAAGCGGTGCTCTACTCACATGGTACATAGTGGGGTTGGGGCACTGCTGACATCAGCTGAGGCTATAGTCAGGCAGTGAAAAGAATACTTCTAGGACCTCTTTAATTCAGTTCATCCATCCATCCATTCTCGTCCACTTATCCTGTTCAGGGTTGCAGGGGAGCTTGAGCCTATCCCAGCTATTATAGGGCGAGAGGCAGGGTACACCCTGTACAGGTCACCAGTCTGTCGCAGGGCTAACACAGAGAGACAGACAACCACTCACATTCATACCTATGGGCAATTTAGAGTGACCAATTAACCTAACCCGAGTAACTGCATGTCTTTGGGAGGAAATACCCAGAGGAAACCCATGCAGACACAGGGAGAACATGCAAAGTCCACACAGCGAAAGGCCTGGCCTGGCCCTCTAGATGTTATTCCAGCTGTGAGGCAGCAGGGCTAACCACCACACCACCGTGCTGCTCTAATTCAGTTTAATTCAATTTTATTTATATTGCACCAAATCACAACATACAGTCACGTCAAGGTGCTTTATATTGTAAAGATCCTGCAATAATTACATCGCCAGCTCAGATCCACTTTATGGAAGATTTTCTACTGGAACAGTCTTAGGACAACACTCTACACTCAGCTTTTGACCAAGTGATAAAAATTGATGATCAGCTGGTGCACCTGGGGTGCTGCGCAGTCATTCCCCTATTTTGTATTAATTAGGGAATAACTGTATCCGGTGAACCGTGACACCTGCATGGGGGAAGAGCACACCAATTTTTGGTGCCACAGAGCTGTCGGGAAGTAGTCTTCCAGGCAACCCATTTTAACCCAATGACTGGCGGTAACGGATATTGTATAACTCTGGATAGAATCGTGACTTGATTTCAATGGCCGCATGTCTAGGGATATGTATGCCAATGGTGTGCATCCTGCCCAGAAAGCCAACTAGTAAATCAGGTGGCCATCCCACTACTGTTACTCGAGGTCTCGTTTGAATGCTTTTGCATGGACCTCATTGGGCCATTTCACCAGTTTGTGTTAGTCCTGGTGGACTACACAACCCGATATCCTGACACAGTGCTGTTGCAAAACATCTCTGGAAATAGTGTGAAGCAGGCACTGTTTCACGTCATCTCCCGAGTCAGTATCCCGAAAGAGATACCGACAGACCAGGGTGCCCTGTTCATGTCTTGCACCTTAAGGGAACTGTATGAATTCTTGGGCGTTCAGTCTATTTGGACCAACGTGCACCACCTTCAAACCAACTGCTTGTGGAGCACCTGAATGAGACCTTAAAGTGCATGATTCCTAAGTTTATTCACGAGAATGAATGGAATTAGAATCACTGGCTAGACCCTCTGCTTTTGCAGTACGATAGATGCTCCAGGCCTCCATGGGATTTCTCCCTTTGAGCTGCCGTTTGGCAGGGGGGTATTGGACCTGCGTAAAGAAAACTGGGAGGAAGATCCAAGCCCAAGTAAGAATGAGATTCATTACATCCCGGACCTGAAACCAAAGCTGCACACACTTGGGAGGTTGTCATGTGAAAATTTGCTCCAGACCCAGGAACGTCAGCAAGGCCTGTATGACAGAGGGGCTAGGCTCAAGGAGCTACAGTGTTTGTATTACTCCCTTCGTCCAGCTCAGAGCTACTCGCCAAGTGTCATAGTTTGAAAAACACTAATGGAAACTTTAACATTAAACTTTCAGTTGCACACACAGTTTTGTGTGTGTGTGTGAGCTACAGAGCATACAGTATGTGGGGACCAAGACTCTCTTGTTTCATTTCCTCTCACTGCTGTCCCCTCAGCCAAAGAAAACAATGATCCATGAAGTCGTTGTGACTTCAGGCAAAATGTCCTCATCAGAGAAACTGATGTGCAGTGAAGTGAAATGTGAATGTTTGATAAAACAGAATACAAAAAAATTCTCCTGAAAAACTACACTTCAAAATGTTTATGTATTTCACAGGGTTTCGTTGAATACAATGAATCCTAAAACGGTGTGTTGTGGGATTTCAGCATTTTATAAATGAATCAATTGACTGCATTTGTACTTTTTATGCACTCATTGTCCCTAAAAACATCAGTCAAAGGGAACCTCAGTTTGTGCAGTTGGGTGAAGGGGCATTGTTATGACATGACACATCAAAGATTAAGAATGAAGTTAATCAGGAAACATGACTTTCTTATGTGGAACAAACCAAAATAGATATGAACCCATTTTAAAGCATTTATGAAAGTTCTTTTTTTTTAATCATTTCTAAGTTTTCTTTAGTCCTTCAAAACTTTTTCCCACAAATTAAATGTTTTTGATTGGAATACAAGAGCAGTTAGCAGCCAGCAGGACCTGGGTTCAAATCCAGCTGTGATGTTTCTGGAGTTGGAGTGGAGTTTGTATGTTCTCCTGCATGGTGATTTTAAATTTGCCATAATATGACTGATCATCTGTCTCTCTGTGTTAGCCCTGCCCCTTGCTGTTTGATAGGCTTCTGCCACCCTAACCCACAGTTAAGAGTATTTTAATGGAATATTCCTTTAACATCAGAAGCACACAGACCCTCAGCAGCAGTTAAATCTTTCACATGTTTCCTGGTAGTGAAGAAGCTCTCGCCTGTGGCTACTGTATGTAAAACGTGGCGTTAGTCACCAGCTAGCCACCTTTGACACACCCGCAGTGTGAGGGAGATTAATGCCTCACAGGGACACTTTATTATTCTCTTTCTTCTTCTACTCTGCCTCAACAACCGCTCACACAATTAATCGTCTGCTGCCTCCTTCTCCATCCACTGATCCTCCCTCCTCCTTCTGTGACAAATGTGGAGAGGTGCCTGATATGGGCGGGGCATAACATGGGTGGGACATGATGGAAGGGCAGTGAAAACATGTTTCAGTGTGTAGGTGCAGCTGTGTATAACTTGTGCTTGATAAATATCTATACACACACACACAGTATCAATGTCCTTTTTCTGACCCGTGGTCACATTTTTAAAGGTTTTAGTGAATTATATCTGAACATTTTTTGTTTCCTGTAAAACTTTCATAAGGCTTGTTGCCTGAGAAAGCTCTTCTAAAACGATAAAATATTAAGTGAAATATTTCTGAATAATTTTTAACCTCTGAAACATTGCCAGAAATATCTGTGTTTGTCTACAACATCTGATTTTTTTTTTTGATTTGCCATCAACAGATGCAGACCTGAATTCCATTTGACCTAAGTAAGATCAGAGCAAAGAAAAGTGACCAAAGCTACCGTTATGGTAGAGTTTGGTCTTTTAGAGAAAAGATGGCATCACATTTTTTTAACAGTGATGTCAGAATTTAAAAGACAGTTTCACATCAGCTGACTAGATATTTATTTATGTTTATTTTTCTTTACACTGCAATCAGCTGATTCAACCACTGGAACAGCTGTTTACCAAACTGAGTGACACTTTAAAGGTTCTGTTTTTAGGAGCTCTTCGATTCCTTGGTTTATTATTGTTTCCAGCTGCCCTTTTTTACTAATTTTTTTCATAATTTTTACAAACAAAGTTTCCAGCAAGCACCAAGGAGTCTCAGTATCTCATTTCTGCTTTTTGAAAATTATGTGGTTTTGTTGGCTACATCGAGGGACAACCTTGAGTTTACACTGGCCTCTTTTCCACCGACGGGGTTCCGGAGCCGGTGCCAGCATTTGAACCATTCAGTGTTTTTTCCACTACAAACGCGCTCGGTGCTCGGCTGAAAAACAGGTTCAACTCCAACCTCGCAAACTAGCTGGTCTCGAACCAAGAACGCGTGACGAAAGCAGCAGAAGGGCGTGACTCTGCCATCTCAACGTAAAGTTTCCTACCACTGTTTCACTGCATGGTGTGCATTACAGGAGAAAAGCGATGCGATTTTCACAGCTGTGAATTAGGTTGGGCTCTGAGGCTGAACTTGCTGCTTTGTATCAGTTCATATCGCAGATAAAACTGTTGTCTTGCTCTAATCTCTGTCTGTGTTTCCCTCTGTGCTGCACACAGATGCTGCAGTAGTTTGGTTGGACCGTAAAATGTGTTCACAGCACAAGAAAGGGGAGCGTGTTCTCCCACGTTTGTGCCCTTCGGCTTCATGTCCAGATGAGGACCCGCCCACACTCATACGTAAAGGAGCGGTTCACAAAGCACGGTGGAAACTCAGGCCCGTTCTTAAGCGTTTCGCCGGTTCATTGGAACCGACACCAGCACTGGCATGAGCACCGGCACCTCGGTGGTGGAAAAGTAGCAACAGGGGTTTGATTGCAGCAGCCAAGTGTAAAGTGGTTAGAATGAGAATTAGCACCTCCAGTGCTGAGGCAATGGTTCTCTGCAGGCAAAGGGTGCAGTGCTCAGTCAGAGTTGGAGAGGAGTTTCTGTGCCAAGTGGAGGACCTAAAGTACGTTGGACTCTTGTTCACAAGTGAGGGGGAAGTGGAGTGGAAGATTTACAGGTGAGTTGGTGCAGTTTCTGCAGTAATGTCAATCCTACAGCAGTCTGTTGGGGTGAACCGTTAGCTAATATATATGTATTGGCTCTATATATTTCCCTCCAAGCTCGGGTCCTCTTCCAGAGGCCTGGGATCTTGAGGGTCCTGCGCAGTATCTTAGCTGTTCCCAGGACTGCGCTCTTCTGGACAGAGATCTCGGATGTTGTTCCAGGAATCTGCTGGAGCCACTCTCCGAGTTTGGGGGTCACTGCCCCGAGTCTTCCGATTACCACGGGGACCACTGTTACCTTCACCTTCCACATCCTTTACAGCTCCTCTCTGAGCCCTTGGTATTTATCGAGCTTTTTGTGCTCCTTCTTCATGATGTTCCCCTCACTTGGTATTGCAACATCTTTCAATACGACCTTCTTCCTTTGTTTGTCCTCCACTACGATGTCCGGTTGGTTAGCCATCACAAGTTTGTCTGTCTGTATCTGGAAGTCTCACGGGATCGTAGCTCTGTTGTTCTCAACCACCCTTGGGGGTGTGTCCCATTTTGACCTTGGGACTTCCAGGTCATACTCGGCACAGATGTTCCTGTATACTATGCCGGCCACTTGGTTATGGCATTCCAGGTATACCCTGCCTGCTAGCATCTTGCGCCCTGCTGTTATGTGCTGGATTGTCTCAGGGGCATCTCTGCACAGCCTGCACCTGGGGTCTTGCCTTGTGTGGTTGACCCCAGCCTCTATTGATCTTATGCTTAGAACTTGTTCCTGTGCTGCCACGATTAGTGCCTCTGTGCTGTCTGTCAGCCCAGCTTTGTCCAGCCATTGGTAGGATTGATTGGGCCTGCTCCTTCACATCAAAAGCATCTGACCTGGACTTCTTAGGTGAACTGTTTCATGTCTAGATGGGAGCAGACCCAGGGCACATTAATAATACCTTAGTCTTATATAGTGCTTTTCACGGTTCTCAATGCACTTTACAATTCTGTGCACAATTCATTGGAAAGATTATTTCACTCTGCTGGTTTGAAACACCTTCAGAAGAGCTGAAGTGGGGATGAAGAGATAGGTCTGCACAGCCATGCTTAGACTACCACACTACAACCTGGGTATGTGGTAAAAAATGGATGGATGGGGCTCCAATAACTTTTCATTTGTTATCAACAGAAGGTCATAGTTTTACAGCAAAACACAAACTTTGGTATAAACATTCATGTTTGTGTAAGTTTGGAAGTCTCAGGATTTCTGTTTTTCGTTTTGCAGTCTCTACACTCTGTTAAAGCTTAAATAGACCTTTGCTTTAGATGTTAAGGAGAAAAGATATAAATCTAACAGCACAATGTGCCACCACCTGTAGAGGCTGTACTTAAAGTCAAGTGGAGAGACAAGACGAAGACAGAGAGAGATAATGAGAGAGTGCAGACTGCTAGTATGTTAAATGATTGCATGTTTTCACCGGAGGATGCTGAACAGATGCGAGCAGAAACTGCACATGCACAAGATCCAAAAACATGACATTTTTTTCAATCACAGGGGACAAAAGCAGACAGAGAGGGAGACAAACATCCTTTAAAAGTTGACTTTAGGTATTCAGGCTCCATGGAGCAAAGTGCTGACAATTAAACCGATCAATCTTACTGCTGCTGTGGAGCCAACATCTGGACCACCAGACCTCATAGACCACTCGGGGGGGTTCATGGTGGACAGATACTTTGAGCTGTCCTTCACTGATCTTCATTCACACACACACACACACACACACACACACACATACATGCGCACACACACGCGCGCGTGCACACACACACACACACGCGCGCGTGCACACACACACACACACGCACACGCACACACATGCACACGCACACACATGCACACAGGTCCACATGGGCCTGATGTCAGCCGGTTATGCTGTGTTGTTTCTTTTGTTATAAATAACAACAGGCCACCTGGACTCCTTCAGCCCGTTATATTTGTGTGTGTGTGTGTGTGTGTGTGTGTGTGTGCACGCACATTCTCTGCAAGGCCTTAATGATCCCCCAGGCTAGCCAGACTGAGCCGAGCTCAAAGCAGAGCAGAGCACCTCATCCCGGGCTAATGGGACAATGGAGGATTGTTTGTGTGTGTGTGTGCGTGTGTGTTTGTGTGTGTCTGTATGTACTGTACTATAAGAATGTTTATACCTCTGTGTGTGTGTGTGTGTGTTAATGGGACGGTGGAGGATTGGGTGGAGGACTGACTGGTGGCAGAGACGGATGGCCTGGGACAGAGACAGTGCTGACAACCAGTGAATACGGGGCAACGTTGCAGAAAGGTCACACACACACACACACCCCACACACACACACGCACACACAATAATGTCAGGAGAGGAAAAATGGGGAGGTGTGGGCACCTCCTCTCTGCTTATGTGACTTTCAAAGTTTTGTTGGTGTGTTTGAGTCTGAATTTGTTTGGTGTGTTTGAACATGAAGATTAGACTGAAGTGAGGAGCTGGACTCGTTATTAATGCACATACATGAACATTCACAAATTTAAAAACTCCATTTACTTTGTTTTCATGCGAGTAAGGAGATGTGACTGAAAGTTTTGATGAGGGAGGTCTGAAGAGTTCCAGTAATTTCAACGCGCGAGAGAAAAAAATAGAAATGGTCTTTATTATTGTGCTACTAGGTTGGCAAAAATAGAAACAAGCAACTCATGATGTGAACAAAAATAAGCAAGGAAGCTGCAGTGAACAAATGAATATTTAAAAAAAACAGCGACACTGGCGATACAGTCAGTATCAACAACACCAGAACGAGGTAGCTGAATTTGTAAATTTTACTTCTTAAACTCCATTCACATTCATCATGAATGGAGGCAACATTTCATATTCTCAAATATATGGTAGCAAGTTAAACATGCTATTTGAAACTTTATTTCATGTATTTAACACCAGAATACCAATTTCAATATCTTTTAACAAAACGTACAAAATGAGATCTTCCCTGACTCTAACACTTTGTGGACTGGTGGGTGAATTTTCCTGTGAAGTCGAAAGGATTCAATTATATTCTGTTTTTTTTTATTTATATAGTGCCAAATCCCTACAATAATTTCAGAGAAAACCCAACAGTCAAAACAAGCCTGAATGACCAAGCACTTGGTGACGGTGGGAAGGAAAAACTCCCTTTTAAACAGGAAGAAACCTCCAGCAGAACCAGGCTCAGGGAGGGGCAGTCAGGGGCTGTGACTGGTTGGGGCTGAGGGGAGAGAGACAGGACAAAAGACATGCTGTGGAAGAGAGGCAGAGATTAATAATAATGATTAAATACAGAGTGAAGTATAAACAAGTAAATAAAGGTGAATGAGAAGAAACAGTGCATTATGGGACCCCCCCTCAGCGGCCTAGGCCTATAGCAGCATAACTAAGGGAGGGTTCAGGGTCACCTGATCCAGCCCTAACTATAAGCTTGATCAAAAAGGAAAGTTTTAAGCCTAATCTTGAAAATAGAGAGGGTGTCTGTCTCCTGAATCCAAGCTGGGAGCTGGTTCCACAGAAGAGGGGCCTGAAAGCTGAAGGCTCTGCCTCCCATTCTACTCTGAAGTATCCTAGGAACCACAAGTAAGCCAGCAGTCTGAGAACGAAGTGCTCTATTGGGGTGATACGGTACTATGAGGTCTTTGAGATAAGATGGGGCCTGATTATTCAAGACCTTGTATGTGAGGAGAAGGATTTTAAATTCTATTCTAGATTTAACAGGGAGCCAATGAAGAGAAGCCAATATGGGAGAAATCTGCTCTCTCTTTCTAGTGTGTGTGTGTGTGTGTGTGTCCCTGCGGTGTGCAGCATATGTCTGGCCATGCTAAAGTCACCGGGTTAAGTAGGATTTAGAGTGGGGAACACACAGCAGCAGATCTGGCACTGATACAACAGTAACTCATGCTGGACTGCACAGACCCATCACAGCCTGGTACGAGAACCACATCAAGACAAACCAGGGCTGCATCCGCACATCAGGACAACATCAGGACCACAACAGGACTACATCAGGAACAGATTATGATCCAGCATGTCCTCCAATCCAAATGGCAGTATCAGTCATTTGTTTTAAAATGGCCCACGGGTGTTGCCAAAATGAGTGCTCCTACATGTGACTTCCTGTGCCATGTTACCATGTAATGTGGCTGTAGCTCGTGAGGTAGAGTAGGTCCCCTACTAATCAGACAGCTGGTGGTTCAATACCTGGCTGCTCCAGTCTGCATATGCCAAAGTGTCCTTGGGCAAAATAGTGAAGTGCTTGTATGAATGCGATATGCTGTCTAAATTGCTGTAAGTGTTCAAGCACAGTAGAAAAGTGATGCATAAGAGCCAGTCTGTTTATTTAATGTTTAAGCTTTTCCTGTGGCATCTAATGCCATTTAGTCCCCATAAACTTTTCAGAAACCTGAGAAAATCCATATTTATGTATTTCTTCTGAACTGGCCGGGGAAACCAAATGTGTTTTTCACACGCCCTTTTGTGTACGACTGCTAGAGGTTGCTTTATTTTATTTTAAAACCTAGGTAGTGGTTGTAGAGTGTACCTGCAACAATGAGCTGTGAGGAGGACAGGTTCTCACAGTCACATCAGGACTGCATTAAATGATCCTTGAAACAGCTTTGGTGCAGGAGAGAAGGAACAAAATAGTTTAAATATTCAGTTCTTGATTTTTGGGTTAAAACAGTGTGTCTGTTTGATGGCAGAATATGTGTGTTTATAGAACAAAATGTGCATGGTGGTGCATGATTTATGTCCTAAACGTTCTGTCATACGCACTGTTAGATGAGCACACGAATAATGTCTACTGTCATGTTTTGGTTCAAAGTAAATGCAGAACATATGAGGCAAACGTGAACAACAAAAATACAAAATCTAAAGAAACACCTACTGAGAGGGAGATACAAAGCACAGGAACAGAGACTACCTGACAAAGGAAAAGACATGAATACATATCTATACTCAAGACAATGAACAAGGAAACACAGGCTGGGGCAGCAAAAACAAAAACAAAAAGTAAAGCCAGAAGTAAATGACTGAAACCCTGCACGTGGCTACGAATCATCAGATTGGAGAGTGGTCACGTCATGATGACACCCACATAATGTAAGCCTTAAATAAACCTACATGTGTATGTATAAAACAAAGTTTCAACAAAGGGCCTTTTTTGTGCTTTTCCTAATATTTGGTCCAGCTGGGTCACTGTCCCTTCTCCTGCCCTCAGACATCCTGACCCTTCATTGTTTCTTTTGTTCTTACAGACACGTTTTGTGCGATAGATGATGATTCTAATCTAAAATAAATGAAAGGGAGAAACAGCAGAGGGAGGGAGGAAGCAGGAGGATGGAGACAGGGAGCATTATCACCTTGGCCAAGCATCAGAAGTTAGAAAAAAACAGAGAGAAAAGAAGGTCCACGGGCAAATTCATCTTCCCCTGCTACAATCAATCTCTGGCCAAAAGAAATACACAATAACTAGGCAGGAAGAGCCAAGATTAATGGGCCACCGACATCTCCACTGACCAGCATCCACCTCCACCCATACACCTCCCTCTCTCCCTCTGATGCCCTCTTTCTTTCTCCAGCCTCTTCCCATCCCCCTGCTTTCTCACGTTTGCTCTCAGACAAAAAGAAACTACTTTTTTACACCTTTTGCTCTCCTCCTTCTCCTTCTCGTCCTCCCCTTTACACACACCTTGTCTCTGCCACTTGCAGTAATCTATTGTTTTTGCTGACTGCTTTAAGAGCAATAGAAAGCTTTAATGAGAGCAACCAGCAACTGCAGTGCATGCAGGAGCAAACCAAATTGGGCATGCCCACTGACTCTCACCTGTCCAGGAAAAGGAAGAAAAAAATTATTTTGTCAGTATTCAAGAGACTCTTTTGGTGCCTTTTTACTATTTATTTCCACACATTTTATGACAACTGTACATTAAAATCAAAGCCAAAAGGTCTCAGTGACAGAATTCCCATCTTCTAAAAACACAGAGTGCATTTACAGAAAGTGGTTATACCATATTTTGAAACCAAACGTGATAAGGGAAGGGTGGATCTGACTGATAAGTTTCTGCCTTATGAGTGTCCCTCAGTTTCTCAATCACACTTTAGCTCTGCATCAAATCCTCCCCTGCTTCCTGCTCTTGACTAATAGGAGACCATATACTCATCATTAAAATGTTTAGTGAGCGTAGAGATCCGGTGAGCATGAGGCTCATTTTATCATAGACTTCTATCCAGTCAGGCTTCTTTTCACAACCAGAGGAGGTAATGTCCTGCTGGACATTAGAAAGAATGCATAAGTAAGGAGTTCCATTTATCTTTTAAATATGTAAAAATCTGGAACTCTCTGTGTAATGAATTCTGAAAAATGAAATGCAAAATGTAATCAGCAGTACACTCCAGGGTCATCTTGGTGATGTAGACTGACTTCACTGTTTCCTTTTAATGAGAGACTCAGTTTTTATGTGTTGAAAAAAGATTTCTGCCTTAACACAAACTGTACATATGACATCGATGGTTGCATCAGGAGGAGTCTGACTGGTCATAAACTGATGAAAACAGAGCAAGCAGACAGCTGTGAAGAATCAACTGCTGGGACAAGAAGAACAAAGAGTCCAGGAGATCTGGAGTCAGTCTGGAATAACATTTAGACAAGAAACTAAGACAGCCCATAATTAAACCAGGGATTAACATCCATATATAAACCCAATAATGAGGGTGGTCTCTTCTCAAGGCTCAGGAAACTGAGGGTTCAATATCTTAGCTGCTCCTGATGTTGTTCCTGGAATCTACTGGGACCACTCTTCCAGTTTTGTGGTTACAGCTCCTAACACTTCCACATCTGCTCCAGTTGTTCTTTCAGGCTCTGGTACTTCTTGAGTTTCTCGTGCTCCTTCTTTCCTACATCTATTACTATGTATTATCTGTTGGCTCCTTGCAAATACAGGTTTGACAATTACACAGATTACAAAATTACAAATATTGGAGAGGATTTTTTATTTTGAAGCCTCCTACTCACTCCACCCAGGTACTGCCCTCACCTAAAAGTATTTCCTGTAGTGAGAACACATCTGAAGAGGATTACTTCCTGCTATGGAAACCTGATTCACCTGATTTTTCTCAGAGTTTATGAATGAAAACAGAGTCAAACATTTGTCTGTAATCAAAGCTAATGAAGTAGTGCTTTAAAAGTAAAAAATAAAAGGTCTGTTTCTCAGAAAACAATTTGAGCTACACAACTTACCAAAAACTAGAATTTACAAAAACTGTTTGCCTTTGTTTCTTTATTGAAAAGAACATATTCAGGTCATGATGATTTATGAGAGCCACAAGTCTGTAAACTCCTGAACAAACAAAGTTTCACTCTTACACTCTTTAAGAGGAAGAAAGGCACAAAACATCACAGATACATCCTGGTAAATATCATGGGAAAGTACACAGAACATACTCTGAGTGGACTGTGTGTGATTATGAACATTTAATTTCAGAGTCATCACATGAGCTACCTGGTTTCACTGAGGATGCTTAAAGAGAGTAAGCACTCACAGTCAGCTGATATCAGTACACACAGAGAAAATAGCAGCCATGTACATGTGAGCACGTGGCTGCATCTGTTATCTGTTTTTGGGTTTTCTCTGTGTGTGTGTGTGTGTGTGTGTTCAGACCCCAGAGATCAGACAGGAAGTGAGACTGAGCACAGCTCCCAGCCCACAGAAGTAAAAATTCATTTCTACACAGCCATACATCAGTGGGCATTTGTTTAATGAGTGCTGTGCTGGAAAGATGTATAGAACATGTCACGCGTCCACTTGCAATGCGTTGTGGGTAGCAGATAGCATCACACAGTGTGACCGCTCACTCCGTCTCCCTGCTCGCCTCCTTTATCTGCAGCCTCCCTCTCCCCATTATAAATGAGAGACAGAGGGGAACAAGAGGTAAAAATAATGGAGGAGAGCGAACCACATACACACACCTACACACACAGAATCTGCAAACACACACGACGAACACACTGTAAGAACGAGGAAATAAGTTTTAAACATATTTTCTTAGGGTTGATCACTTGGTCTGCATTCACTTGTTTTTTTATCAGTCACATCATAGCACAAGCATCTCCCACACACACACACACACACACACACACACACACACACACACACTTTGTTGCCTGTGTTTGGATATGTAAATGGAGAGCAGGGGGAGGACGTGAAGGTAATTAATTGTAACTGGGGGATAATGTTGAGCTGTCAGCGTCATCTCTGCTCTGTGTTACTGGTTTTAATGGTAATGTAGTTAAACTGGGAGCATCTGTTACTATTCAGTCCCAACACTACCATGCTGGGAATGCTAAAGCTTAGGAAGAGATATTTTCAGTGCTGAAGATTGTTTTGTTCTTTGTGAGCAATAAAATGATCCAATGAAGCAAATGTTTTAATGATTGTCAAAGGTTGTGAAGAATTAATGAAAAGGTGGAATCAAATACAAGACCCAAATCAGACTGTGTGAGAGATTTAATAATACAGAAACAGCTTACACAGGAATGGAAGCTCTGGGAGACAAATCTGGTCACTGGGAGTAGCTCCTCTGAGGAAAAAGAGAGGATCATCATTCCAGGTACTGTAAGTCCTTTTATAGAGATTCCTAAGCAATGTTCCAAGGTGTGATTAACAATGCAAGTGTGGTAGCTTTCTTTATGATGCCAAGAAGGATGCTCAGAGGGGGACCACTGGTCGTCTCTGCAACAGTAGCTGAGATTGTAGGAGGGTGGAAAGGTAGACTTAGTGAGGTGAGTGTTCTAAGGGATGACTCCAGGAGGAGTGGACTAGCTAAACAGGTAAACCTTCTGGTAAGAGAACTGTCAGTCACTCGCAGGCAAGCCATAAGTGAGCCTGATTACCACTCTGGAGAGGCAGACAATCTGACAGAGATGGGGTGCTGGAGCTGGTCCTACGTACTGGCTGTTGTTTTGACTGATGAACACCGGGTGCAGTTGCCAAAGAGCAGGAACCCAAGTCTCTAGAGGCTTGTCCATAACTGTCCAACCCAACCTAGACTCAGAGAGCGTTAGAGCCCCAGAACAAAAGCAAACCAGTGCAGGACTATGACTGTGATAAATAATTATGATGTGTGTCTGTAACAGAGTCACACAGCACACAGACGATGTTCAATTTTAGGTTTCACATGATTCCAGTTAAAACTAAATCTTGAACTGTTTGATTGTTATTTATCAGAAAGAGAGGCCAGTGTATCACATCAAATAAATATGGGCATAAAGACTCAAGGCTCTTCAGCGAGCTTTTAGGACAGCCTGATAATAATGAATTACAGTAGTCCAGCCTAGAAGTAATAAATGCATGAATTAGCTTTTCAGCATCAGTCTGACAAAGGATGTTTCTAATTTTAGAAATATTGTGCAAATGCAAGAAAGCAGGCCTACATATGCGTTTAAAATGTGCATTGAAGGACATATCCTGGTCAAATATGACTCCAAGATTTCTCAAGTGTTACTGGAGGCCAAGGTAATGCCATCCAGAGTAAGTATCAGGTTCGAAATCATGTTTCTGAGATTTGTAGGGCCAAGTAAAATAACTTCAGTTTTATTTAGAAGCAGGAAATTAGAGGTCATCCATGTCTTTATATCTGTAAAACATTCCTGCAGTTTAACTAATTGATGTGTGTCATCTGGCTTCATGGATAGATAAAGCTGGGTATCATCTGCATAACAATGAAAATGTTATGGTCAACAATATCAAAAGCTGCACTGAGGTCCAACAGGACAAGCACTGAGATGAGTCCACTGTCAGAGGCCCTGATCATTTGTAACCTTGACTAATGCTGTTTCTGTGCTGTGATGAATTCTGAAGCCTGACTGAAGCTCTTCAAATAAACCATTCCTCCAATTATTAATTATTATAATTAATAGAGACATATTGAACAGAATAGTAAGATGTCCTAGCTTTAAAGACAGTTTGATCCAGAGGGTGATTAAAGTGGTGGGTGGGATAATTTACATTTTAACAGATCTACAGAATCTACATGATGTTAAAATCACCCACTAAGTTTAAGCCTGAAAGTAGTAAGAGGTGTTAAAGTTTCAAGCTTGAGGGAGCTTTGTAAAGTGTTCCAGTTATTTGCTGCTGCAAAGAGAAAGGAGTTGCAGCCAAAAACAGTAGAGGTGTTGGGAATGGTGCGCTTGATGTATTCACTTGACATTGTACAATATTTATTATGGGTTACATGAAGAAGAGATGACAGATAATTTGGTGTCTTGCCCAAGATTGTCTTGTAGACAAAGAGAAACCAGTGATGGAGCCACTGGGTATGAAGGAAGGGCCAGCCCACCAGTTTATAGAGGTCACAGTGATGAGTGTGGAAAGGCGCATTAGTGGCAAAGTGGATGGTTGAGTGATGGAGAGTGTCCAGTTTTCTGAGAATAGTGCTTGATGCCATTTTGTAGATGATGTCACCATAGTCCAGAATTGGGAGTACTGTCATCTTAACAAGAGCATGTTTGGCAGCATGGGTGAAGGAGGCTTTATTGTGGAAGAGGAAAGCTAGTCTGGCTTTGGCTTTTGTCTGAAGATTATTGATGTGTGTGCGGTGAAAGACAGAGATGAATCCAGCCAGATGTTTAGGTATTTGTAAGATTTAACATATTCTAAAGCTGTGCCATTGGCACAGCTGATCTTGGGGGGGATTCGAGGCCTTGTTCTTTCAACCAAAGATGATGCATTTGGTCTTATTGGTGTTAACACGTAGATGGAGGTTGTGAAAGGACTGCTCTACAGAGGTCTGGCTGAGTTTAATAGCAGATGCTACAGAATGGAGTGAAGGTCCAACAGAATGGATGGTGTCATCAGCATAAAGATGGATTTGGGAATTGCCAGCAGCTTTGGCTAGATCATTAATGTAAATGGAGAACAAGGTAGATACCAAGATGGAGCCCTGAGGCACACCTTTGGAGGTGGTTAATGGTTCTGACAAGATGTTTTCTGTTTTTAGCTGCTGGACATGGATGGTTTTCTAGATAGCTGGAAAACCAGTCACAGCAGGTGGTGGACAGACCAATGCTGGAAAGCCGACATAAGAGGAACCTATGATCGACTGAATCAAAGGCTTTGGCAAGGTCAATGAAGGCAGCTATGCAGATCTTGCTGTCTAATGCTGTAATATTGCCATCAAGGACCTTTGTGATGGTGGTCATACATCCATGTCCAGCACAGAAACCAGATTGAAGGTCAGACAGGATATTGTTTGAAACAAGATACTGGCTTAGCTGTTTATAAACCAACCTCTCAAGGACTTTGGATAGGGATGGTAAAATGGAAATGGGTTGATAGCAGCTGGGGTCTGAGTCAGAGCCACCTTTGAAGAGAGGAAAGATCATGGCCGATTTCCAGTCAGAAGGAAAGACAGGAAGATGCAGAGACAGGTTAAAAATTTCTATGATGGGAGTAGCAATGATGTGAGCAGATGTTTTTAGGAACATGGGATCAACTCCATCAAAGGGAGCAGATTTGACACCACTCAGACAGCCAGCAATTCAAGGAGAACAGCTAAACATGTCAACCCTGATCTGATTGGAGAGGGGCTCAGAGAGAGGTTCCTTCAGACTAAACATAAATATTAGGTTTGTCCTCAGCAGCTTGTAACTGACAGCAAGCAGCATTTGGGACAGAAAGGCCTGTGAGGACTGAACAGCTCTGATACACTCGCATGACTTCAGTTCAAGTGTGCTTTCACCCAGCTTTATTTAGACCTGTATAGAACATATCATAACCTTCCTAAAATAATCATCATAAGTCATTTTTTTGACGAAAAAATTAATTTTTGCCTAAATCATTATATTTTCAATATTTATTTCAGATTTTTGTGTTTTCCGAAAAACCTGAAAAAATTATGTAGGTCATTATTTTAAGAGGGTGTCAATATCGAATACTGAAAAAATAAAATAAATTATGTGTGCTGCAGTCCTAGTCCCCCCACACCTAACTCTGTCACATGAATGCATTGAAGGTTTCACAAGTAAATTATGCAACAGTAGCTAGATTCTGTCATGGTTTCTAAAGGAAACATGTAGTTGTTCCTTAGCTTTTTTCCCTACTTTTCTCACCTCCATGCCTATTAGTCCTGTTAGCAGATGGCATTTGTTAGATTTGCTGTTTCAAAAATGTGGCCCATTACTTCCCTTATTATGAGCCATACAGTCAGTATGTAGTGAGACGTGTTCCAGTAGAAAGAAGGAAGATAAAAGCTGTGTCCAAATTCAGGGGCTGCATCCTTCGAAGGACCCAGCCTATGTAGACCGGGTCCTTCGCAGCCCACGAAGACCATAAAGGCCGGAAGTGAGCGGCTGTGAAATTGGACGGTCTAGCCTTCATATCAGCGTTGCCTGCCCCCACGTCAGTGTAGCTCATGTCGGCCTAGCAATCGTGACAGTGTGAAGCACAGCTGTGGAAAAGCAGCTGATTAAACGGAGAACAAACCTTTGCTCCTATTTGTGGTTTAATTTTAAATCTTTAATCCAAAATAAGCTGTTAACACAAGCATAACACATTTCAACATCAAGGAATACAGCTCAGCAAATGATTAATTTCCAACTATATTTAGTGAGACATTAATAAATCTATCCAGTTATGATGCTTAACTTTAATTTCAGCCAAACCGATTTGCTCAGGAACAAATAAAACTGAAATAAACCAAACATGAGCCATTAGAGATATTCTGAGTTATATCTGTGTTTAACTTCCACTCAGCAGCAAAAGCCAGTGGGGGTTTGAAAAGGACGTGCCGGCAGTCGGGAGTTCTCTCCGGCTATAGCGAGCCTCAATAGCCCGGTCAGCTGACAGCTAGCGAGGTGAACTGCTGGTAGAGCAGCAGCAACGGACAGCTCCGAGAACGTTGCAGCACTTTTTGCAATTAAGCGATACCTTGATAAAATGAGCTGATATTTGAGGTTTACACATTTACATTCCTGCCTGAAAACATATTAAAAGTTCATTTTGTGTCACAGAAACAGTCATTTTTCAAACTTTTTGGCCGCTATCCTCCGCCATTTTGGTGTTTTGATGCGCAAGGAATTATGAGATATGGTAGACTACGAAGGATACACCAGACCCATCCTTCAAATTCGAGAAAAGAAGGATGCATACGTCGACCGCATTTGGAGGAGCCTTTGAATTTGGACAGCCTCTGTTGCCTCGCTGTGATGTAATGGGCCTACAAATGCGGCCTTCGAAGGATGCGGCCCCTGAATTCGGACACAGATTCCTCATCTCTCAGCCTACATTTGATGTTATTCACCTTACAGGTGAATCTGTGTGTAGGTTAAACTCACGACGGGTATTATAGCCTGGTAGATTGTTATCTCCTTAGGAACTGTGACTCTGAAGAGGAATCTGCAGCCAGAACAGCTGTGTTAGCCATACTCTGAGTGTGATAAAACTAGCTGACCAGCTTCCCTCTTTCCATTTATTACTAATTTTCCTAATTTTTGTCTCTTTAGTTTGGCAGTGGAGTGAAATGTTCAGAAGTTGGTAACACTTCATTGTTTTTAGCTGTGACTTTGTGGATTGCAGGGAAATTTTGATTTTATAATGTCTCATGAACATGGCCTGGAGCCCAGCAAACCTGTAATGGAGTATTTTATTTCCCTCCAAAATTGAGTGAAATATGTGGAACTGGACTGCTTTGAAAAAAATTTTGGTTGTTGTTGTTTGATTGTTTAGGTTTTGTTTGTTTGTTTGTTTTGGGGGGTATGCATAATTTATTTATTTGATCCTACAAAAATTTTCTGCTTAAAAAGCAGATAGCAAGACTTATAAAAATAAATGAAAAAGGCCCTCTGGAAAGACCCTGTTTGCCGTGGCTGGACTGTAAAACGTCTGAAGGTATTATGGCTGCAGTGATTGGAATGTATGTTTCTAGCCTTTGTTTTATACAAATTACATTGAATAATGAGGTTCAAAACGAAGGGGAACGGGTTCCCCTCACAAAAAATTATCATGTTTCACTGCAAGAAAAGAGGGATTTTTGACCCCTGTATACTGACACGAGCGACGCTAGTAAACAACAGCTATTGACAGCTTACAGGGCAGCGCATTTGCGTTTGCCTGAGTCAGATACGGTCGATTACGTACGACTAGAGGCAGCGGGGGGTAAAGGTGCGGGTGAGCCAGCTGGTGGGAGGTGTTAATGACTCAAATTTACATATGAAAAGCAGCGCTGCATGCCGAAGCAGCGGTTACTGAGCTCCTGGCTGAGGAACCTTGGGGGTCTTAATCCAGCCCGATACGCCATCCTCCTCATCCAACATGAGGTCAATGGTGACACCGTCCCAGAAGGCAACCTCCTCGCCTCCAGCAGCTGTTGACACAGAGCACACATTAAGTCATTATGAACCTATATGAAATACTGTGAAAAATCATGAAACTACACTAAAAGTTTCAGTCTCTTGACTTTGAATGAACACACAGCAGATAAGAAAAAAAAGGGAAAAAAATGAATATCCGCCCATCTTTGTGATCAGAAACAATGGTTATGTGACAAAGTACCAACCCCTGTGCATAATGTGAATAAAACACAAATGAACAAGTACTTTGAAAAAATGTAACACTGATAAAAGTACTTCAGTGGTTTTGGTCATTAACCCTTTAGGCACCTTTAAACTGATTATACACATTTTATCTTTAGGTCCCAAAATGTTACAGCTGCTAAACTATAAACATTTAATGTTCATTATTTTCTCCGTCACTGCATCACCTTTTTATAGATTTTGGGTTGTTCAAAAGAAGACAGATTTTTTATAAAGTTAAAAAACAATAAGTAATATTTTCCAAAAATAAAACTGCATTTCCAAGGTAACTGCACAAATACAGCAGACCAACAATCCAACACATCTTACCTGCTTCCTTCTTGCACGACACCGGGCAGAATTTTTATTGGCTGTCGCCTTTTCTGGAAGGTGAGGTTGACGGATCGGAAGGTACGGAGGACCGTCTCGTAGGTTTTACAAGAAGCTGGAAAACATTTTTGTACATTGCAAATAAAGAGCGTAAACACAGTACATACATAAACAATATTCAGGCAAAAAAAAAAAACCAAACACACACACAAACATACAACACCAATAGATACTTACACACAGTTGCATCACTGTCCACGCCTTGGAAATCCAAGCTTGCCTGCTGAGCTGCAGCCAATACTGACACCTGTGTTGTGAGGTGAACACAGTCTGTGGAAATAAAGATGAAAATAAATAACAGTGCAAACATTTTAAGGTGTTCTCTCCTCCACACATTGAATACTGCGTGCTTTGTTTCTGATTCTTACCTTTGCAGAGGATCATACCGGCTTTGATTGGATTCAGAGTTTGCAGGCCGTGAACTGCTTCCTATAAAATAAGATGAAACCAAATAAAAATAAGAAACCAAATCACAACACGTCTGTCAGCTAACTGTGACCATTCCACAACTCTTAGTGTTTCTGTTGTAGCAACCACCAAGACTTACCGCAGTTTTCGGATTGTGCTGCCGTCTTTTCCTCTTGAGTCCGTCTGTAGGTGAGTGTTGGATTCCAGAGCATCGAAGTCTCCACAATAGACGCCATCTTGTCTTTCAGTTGCACTAGCTCTTGGCGGATATCAGTAGAAACTTGAGCAAGCTGACGAGACAACCCACTCATTGCAGCCAGCAGTGTCTTCTCATCTACAGCGGGACTGGTTGAAGCTGGCTGGTAGAGAGGCCCGCTTTCACGAGGAGCTTCTGGGGTGTTGAAATGTAGACGACATCCTCCATTGTCATACTCGAAGCACAGGTCGAGGAGGTGGCGTAGCTGCAATCTTCAATTCCAGCTTAGTGATTAATCAAAGACCCAGACAGAGTTTTAATTCTTTTGAAAGCCTGACTCTTGGTCTTGCCCACCCTAATTGGGAAATTCAAAAACCTGTTTTATTTGTTATTATCTATCGTCCACCTGGTCCTTACTCAGAGTTTCTGTCTGATTTCTCAGACTTTTTATCTGATTTAGTGCTCAGTTCAGATAAAATCATTATAGTGGGTGATTTTAACATCCATGTAGATGCTGAAAATGACAGCCTCAACACTGCATTTAATCTATTATTAGATTCAATTGGCATCTGTCAAAATGTAAAGGAGCCCTCCCACCACTTTAATCATACTCTGGATCTTGTCCTGACATATGGCATTGAAACTGAAGACCTAACAGTATTCCCTGAAAGCCCCCTCCTGTCGGATCATTTCTTAGTAACATTTACATTTACTTTAATGGATTACACAGCAGTGGGGAATAAGTTTTATTACAGTAGAAGTCTTTCTGAAAGTGCTGTAACTAAGTTTAAGGATCTAATTCCTTCATTATTATGCTCTTCAGTGCCATGTGCCAACACAGTGCAGAGCAGCTACCTAAACTCTGCTCCCACTGAGGTAGATTATCTCATCAATAGTTTTACATCCTCATTGCGTACGACTTTGGATACTGTGGCTCCTCTGAAAAGGAAAGCCTCAAATCAGAAGTGCCTGACTCTGTGGTATAATTCACAAACGCGCAGCTTAAAGCAGATAACCCGTAAGCTGGAGAGGGAATGGCGTCTCACTAAAGTAGAAGATACTCATTTAGCCTGGAAAAAGAGTTTGTTGCTCTATAAAAGAGCCCTCCATAAAGCTAGGACATCTTACTATTCATCATTAATTGAAGAAAATAAGAACAACCCCAGGTTTGTTTTCAGCACTGTAGCCAGGCTGACAAAGAGTCAGAGCTCTGTAGAGCCGAGTATTCCTTTCACTTTAACTAGTAATGACTCCATGAATTTCTTTACAAATAAAATTTTAGACATTAGAGGAAAAATTATTCAAAACCATCTCCAAGATTTATCTTCATGTTCGGCTGCTTTCAGCA